>CAUYRH010178927.1:0-22457 GCA_963574655.1 Perodicticus potto
GAAAATATTATGGACTTAAACAGAGATGATATATAGAAAAAAGTATATATAGATATATAAATTTCATTTTTCAAAATAATTTGAATTTTTACATTTGCTGTATAAAAATGTATTATATTTTATTATATATATTTATATATATAAAACCCATCAGAGCCAATCTTTGTGAAAGGAGTTGGGGACATCTGGATGATTACACCAAGCAAACAGGGCTCAGTGCCTCCAACCTAAAGCACAAATTTCAACTATGTTGTGTGGCCCTGTCCACCTCGCCGCTTAGGGGGATGCATGTAGGGTTTGCAGAGCAGGGGTACTGGGCTGGTGCTGCCTTCTTGGAGAGGGAGAGGGAACCCTTTGAAACAAACATCCATCATGGAGTCTATGGATCTGGTCTTCCTTAGGACAGGTGGTACATGCCATATCCGACTGGCGTGGCATAGAGTCCGACGGGCGGGATGGGAAGCACAGGTCTATGGAAAGGGTAGGATGCTCCGTATATGGATGCTGCTTGCAGGGGCGAGCTGATGGGGAAAGGGAGACTGAAGCCGGAGGGCAGCATTGGTTTCGCAGCCATTTTCAGCTTTTCCAGTTCTGCCTCCTGCAGTCTTTTTGCCTTGGCCCGTCGGTTCTGGAACCAGATTTTGACCTGGGTCTCTGTGAGGTTCAGAGAGCTGGAGAACTCTGCACGCTCTGCAATGGAGAGGTACTGTTTCTGGCGGAACTTGCGCTCCAGAGCAAGGAGCTGCGACGTGGTAAAGGGTGTACGTGGCTTCCGATTGGTCTTGTGCTTTCTCAGGGTGCAGGTCGTAGGGCTCATATGTCCTAGAGAACAGAGAGGGAAAGAGATTAGCAAAAGAAAGGAGTATTCTCTCCAGGTTGGCCCACAGGCCTTCCCTTCTCAACTGAAATCTCTTAGCTTAGAAAAAGGGAGGGGGTGTTACTTATATGTGTACATATATTCACACATGGATATATCTTTATCTTTCAAAAGAAAATACCAGTCAAAAGCATACGTGTTTGGGGAAAGGCAGGGATGGAAAAGGATCCTATTTAAACAGATAAGTGGCTTTATGTTTAAAAATGAGTCTTTTCACAAAAATTGGGGAATCTAATGATGTAACAGAACTTTCGATATGAAAAACAACATTAGAAATAACAGAACATAAGTCACAAATCAAGGGGGTCAAATGTTCTCTGAGAAAAATACAGTTATCTTTCCTGAGCTGAATTTCTCTTGTCTCTGAAATGGGAGGCTGGAGTCAGAATTATCTTCACCATCCTTGGATACTGAAATAATCACAAAGGAGAAGAAAAATGAAAAGAGTCTTCGCAATTTGGATAGCTGTTTCCCTTGGTCTCCTCTCTGAACTAGAAAAAACTGGATTGTGTCAGAATATATATAAAGGATAATCGTGCAGATAAGGTCTGTAGTAAATTAATACCATCTTTGGACTTGGGGGCAGTCCCATGCAGTAAATAACCACACAGCTGTCATTCTATCCAGTCTACAGATTATAAAACCCGAACATCATTTTAAAGATCTGGATGTGGGATAAGTTTCTTGGCCGGGTGCTTCTGTAATATAAACTTTACTAAGACGAAGGGAAAAATTAGCTCCCCCATAAATGTAAATGTCAGGGGAAATTATGTTGCCTCTGAATTGAGAACACGTGATGTGATGACATTTTAGTCATCTCTTCTACCCATTCCATGGTTTAGGGCGAGTGTGTAAATGATTAGTTTGTCAACAGAATTTAGAAGTGGAGAATAACAAGCAAAATAAAGGTATACCAACAGCCTCCAGACTCCATATTTAAAATGGATTCAATTATAGCAAATCATAGGACAGGGCATCCTTGTGGTTCCACCAGCGGCATCAACTAACTTGTTTTCCTCCAGGGTGGGGGGAGGAGGGTAGAGCTGTGGCGACTGCATGCTAAACAATTAGTTTTCTGCACTTGGCTTTTATGAGCTACGCTAATTTTCCAAACGTAGCCACAGCATTAACTCCAATGCACTCATCGGAGAATGTCACATTTCTTGTTTAGTTACTTTGGTGGCCCAAGAAAGAGTTTACACTGCATACTTCAGGGTGACACAGCACAAGTCCCAACCGAGCCTCCGTTTCTAACAGGAGATAGATTTGCCCTGGTGTCACATTATTAGCCATCACTTCACTTACTGAAAAATAAAAGAGGTAGCAGGTTCTGTAATCAATCAAATAAAAGAAATGTGGCAGAGTGCTGGGTAAGAAATGACCCTAAAAATCTATGCTTTTGCATGTGCTAATTCTTAAGTAAGCCAGAGAGATAGAAAGTCTACTTCTTCATTTACAAATTAACAACACTGGTGGAGACCCTGGAGAATTCTCACCCTTTCCAAACTTGACCTGGCTCTCAGTAGGACCCAAGGGTCTCAGTTCAGATACTAAGCTTCTAATGTATACACTTGCTGCTGACTCTACTTGGAAGTCTGAAGCATGTCTGCTCCTGGGCAGGGTAACTCCAGCTGCTCCTTCAGGTTGTATTTGAATTATGAAATCCAGGCACCAAGGATCACATGTGTCTCAGAGCCATGAAGCTAGGAGGCTTCCTCCCAGGGCACCACTTCCCAATCTCCCTAACACCCCCACTCCCCCATTTTAAACCAGCCAGAGGAAGGATGCGATTATACAAAGCAAAATAGCATTTATCCTACTTCCTCCAAATAAGATCAGCCCCAGGCTCCTGGCTTCGTGCTCCCTGGACCTACTACTCCAACCACAGGGTTCCCACCACCACCACCACCTCTAGGCCTAAAGCACAAACAACCTTTTCTTTATGTTTTAAAATGAAATCTTTTCTAAGATCCTGTAGTTCTTTTCAAGGAATAGTCACATCCGGGCCCAAGATTACCTTATCAAGAGCAGGGAAACTAGAGTGCAGGGAAGTTACAGGGCTAGTAGTAAACTTCTCCCAGACCTCCAGGTCTAAGGATGCAGGGATTTCTGACTTCTGGACACTACACCATTAAGGCCTATATCATTGGTATCCCACTGGGCACTGCCCCAGGCCTAGGAATCTAGGAAGACTCAATATTTGTCAATGTTTCTGTGTTTCCTTTCTCAACTAGTCAATGAAATGGGCAAGCAATGTGATCTCTCACCTCAGTATGGTCCCCAGTACTAAATTTTAAAATTGCCCAGAGCTGGGGGGGGGGGTCTTCCACCTGGTAGGTAATCATTATATGTTCCTGAGCTTTTTCTTTTTTTCGCCAGTTCCTCTGAACTCTGGAACGTTGACATCTGTTGACAAGAGGGGGCTCCTGCCCTAACAGGCGATCAGATAAGATAATATGGTGAAAACTGCTGTAAAGCGCTGCACAAACTAGAGTTTGAATTCTTTGAGTCCTTAATCTTTTGGCCCTTTAAGTCTTTCGGAGTTTGTAATAGGGTGGAGAGAGACTGCCACGGGGATACTGACGCCTGGGTATATGGCCTGGTTTTGTTCACACTATATTGTGCATTTGAGTTTTGACAGCTGAATGATGGAAATGGAGAGTCAAGGGAGCTGAGGGAGACCGGGTAGAGAAATCTTAAAGGCCAAGAGAGAAAAGTAAAAGGAGCTATAGGGAATAACTTCTTTAAATGGTAAAAGGACCTGGGTCCCACAAAGTAGATGCCTGAAGGGGAAGAGCAATCATCCAGGCCTCACTTGTGAGGTGCAAGTGTGTAATTCAGTGTCTCCCAAGAGAGAAAGAAAGCGTGGCCAAAAGGTACCAAGGAGGAGGAACAGGGCTTGGACACCAGGTCCCTGCGACTAATTCTGTGTTTGTTGGTGACCTGGGCCAAGCGAGCGCAGTCCTCGGCATTCAAGTCTGGAAAAGACAGTAGCCACAGGTTCCCAGCCTCTGCCCACACTTGGGGATCTAGTATCTGGATCTGATGACCAATGACTACGACTTTTAAACTCTCAAGCCCTGATGAAATACTCTAAGTTATTTCTATAAGCCCAGCAGAGCCCGAGAGCTCTGGCCCCAGCCCGCTCCCGGCGAAACTCAGAACTTCGCCAAAAAGGTGCTGGCTGAGGGAACTACGGGGAGACATCTCCCGGCGTCGGTCCGTGCCACCCTCACTTCGTGGGATCCGGCTTGTACACCCGCGGAACCCACGAAAGAAAATGATTTCCAGTCAATGTCTGCTTAAGGCCAGTTAACTCATCTTTAAAATGGGGGCGCACCTCGCAGGAATTTGAGTTTTGAAAGGAGGTAAGGCGCCCGCCTTGAGTCTGGCACCCAAGCCAGTGCTCATTGAAAGTGGATCCCTCCTTGCTCCCTAGACAGAGACCCCGGTGAATCGTGAAACAAGCAGCTAAGTGGTCGGAGCGCAGGGCTGAGAGCTGGAGAACAGACAACTGAATGGTGGCCCCCGTGAACACAGCTGGGGCTCGCTCTTCAAAAACCACCGAGTTCGCACTTGTGCCGAATACTTTGTATAGGGAGGGATCTCGGATACACACAGCGCAGACGTTACCCAAAGGGGGTCTGGGATGCGGACTCCGCGCTCGACTCCGAGCATCGAGGGGTCACCAACTGCTAGGCTTGCCTTCCCGGGGGTACAGCGCATGCAGAAAGGCTCTCGGTACCCGCAGCCAGGAATACCCGCCCCCAGCTTCCTCCAGTATCCCTCGTCCCGGCCCCGGCGCGCACTCACTCGGCGGCGGTGAAAATCTGCCGGGTTCCTGCATCCACGCCGCTCCATCCTCTGAATTTTCCGACTTAACTGAAGCGGTCTCGAAGGGCTTGACCAGAGGCCCGGGGCTGTGCGCTTCCCGGGCGCCGTGTCCGGGGAGCAGCAGTGGCCGCAGGGTGGCCGCGGCCGAGGCGCTTTCGGCCGGCAGCGGGGACGCCTCCTTGGGCGGCTTCTTGTCCGACATGAGCGCCTCCACGCTGAAGGGTAAGCTGGAGACCTTGATGCGACGCTCCTCGGCGCCCCCCTCCGCGACCCCAGGCCCGGGGCCCGGCCCAGCCACCATCGCCGGGCCCTCCTCATCGGATGAAAACAGGTCATTGCCTTGGGACGGAGAAGCCATGACTTCCCTGCCCTACGTAGCTCCCGGCGCGCGACTCCGCTGGCAACCCAGCTGCGGCGACTCCAACTTTTTGGGGGGGAGGCCGGGAGGGGCGCGCTGGGAGCCGAGCCTTTCCTCCAAGGGGAAGTGGGAGACTCGGCTCAGCCAATCCGCGCCGGGTATGGCGCTGACGCCAATGTCGCTCGTCTCCAATTGGCTCCTCCAGAAGAGGCTGAGGCTTTTTTTTTTTTTTCCCTGTTTGAAATAAATTAGGAGTTAATTACAGGAGCAGTCAGCAGAGTTGTTATTAGGCGATCCCTCAAGGGTTATAATCACGCCGAAACTGAAAAGCCCAAGACGTAATTAAGGTCGATTATTTAAAGAGGAAGTTCTCCCGAATCCCATTTCTTTTTTTTTTTTGACCCCTCTTTATAAAAGGTACCCCACGCACATCCCAGTACCCCACCCAGCCAGAATACGTCTTAAAATCTGCAAATGGCATTGCAGAAACATTTTTGAAGCTCCACTATGAGCCAAATTTGAGCTCACTTTACAATTGTAGGAGTCCGTACTGAAAAACATGGGCTAGCAACCCTGTTAAAGGCAATAATAAGTACGTGGCGCTTAGAAGACTACCCTGCCAGCAGCAATCGCTTAACAGCATTCTGTTATAACTCGTTCCCCCCCTCAAAAAAGGGGGGCGGGAGTAAGGCTCAGAACTGGTTAGTTGCTCCTCTCTCCCAAACAGTTCTTAGTGGAGAATTTAAACCAACTGTCAACATCCTTTCCTCTTGAAAAAAAAAAAGCCTCCTCACTTTTGCAAATTTCAAATCTGTATGATTTCTTTTCCCTTGAATTACCTTTCTGGGCGAGATTCAGATCCCATCTTTTTCTTAAGACAGTTCAAATGTGTGCTCCTGAATTTGTTTGAACCTGTGTTTGTCATGTGTGTTTGGATGCCAGAGTTTGCCTTGGAGGGTGATGAAGAGGGAGGAAAAGTCACAGATAGATAACATCTAGTGCCTCTCTCACTTTGCAAATCTCAGAAATACCGGATTCCATGTTTGCATACCCCAGGCCTGCAGTACCTTTAGGGGAAGCACATTTTTATTCATTGCCCCTAGTTTTTTAAAGAAGCATAAATAACCCCACCTCACTCCAAATTATACCTTCGGTAATTATGTCCTTAAGCCTTAGAGATGGCTGTCTCAACCCGGCAAAGGAGAGAGCGAGATTCTAGTGGCAGAGGCCTGGATCTCTCTGCAGATCCACAAGACGCTGGGCCTTCTCTAGAAAGGTCGCTTCAAACAAACTCTTTCCAGGCTTCAGCTGTTTTTTTCCTACATCGGGCGATTATCTGGAGAAGGATGAGATAAATAGGAAGTTGCCCAGCTCAGGACCTCCTTGCCTACAGCAGATGCTTGCTAAACATTCCCTAGAGCATTGGAAGGAAGGGACATTGTTTTTAATTATTTAAATGACCAAAGCTTGGAAGCCCCCCCTCCAACACATAGTTCAAGAGTATTAGAAACTTGACCCCTAGACCTACAGATCCTTAAACACTTTCCAGAGAACCTCTCTGGTAGACTCCATTTCCTACAGCACAATCTTTTGCCTGGAGTGAAACTGTGCTGGCACAGGAGAACTGGAAAAAGTATCATCTGAATCTCAGAGCATAAAAAATGGGTCGGCACTGGCCAGTTAATTCAGTTTGATTAGAAGTGGTCCTGAAAAAGTAAAAAAGTAAATATATCCTAAACACAGTCTTCTAAAACCTCTGGATCTCCCACCCTAAGAAACCCGTGCTTTTTTTTTTTTTTTTAATCCAACTGGCAGCTCAGAGAAAGTTAAAAAAAAAAAAACTATGGAAGCTATCTGAAGATGTATGTATTTTCCCCTTGAGTCATACCTGCTGATAGTTGACGTGATATGCATCTCAAATACAATACAGGTAAATCCAGATTAAGTTCTAGGCCTTCTAGATGTACAAGGCAAGGTGCAGGCTATATATTTTGGAAGCAACTCTGAAATTCGTTTAGCCCTAAGCTGCCAAAGTGTACAAAAGGGTTCAACTTTCAGCTGGGCTGGTCTCAGCCAGTGTTTTATAATTGTTCCTGAAAACTCATTGTTAATATTTGTCAGTTATGGGGCACACAAGATCATTCCTGGGAAAATAAAAACAAAAATCAATACCAGTGGAGCTATTTTATTTTAATGGGCTGTTCTGGGAGAGGGAAAAAACAGGTTCCCCTCACTACTCTGGGATCCTGAAGTCCAGGGAAAGAAAATAATGAAAGTAGAAATAGGAAAATTGTAGAGATAAAAGGGAAAAAATAACTAATGTTCGAAGTCAGAATGCCAAGCTCTGACCATGAATAGGAAAGATGCCCAGGGAGACAATCAACCTCTTCCCCGTGTCCTCTGCCAGCTCCCTCCCCAGATCTCTAAAGGAAAGAAGACAACTGGGGAAAGGGTCTTGCTTCTGCAGGGAAAAGGCTAGAATCTCAACACAACTCTAGCCCTTTATAGAAAGTCCCATATGTGCATTTGCTGATACCTTGGCGGCGTTTTCGGGACGTTTTATTCACCTTGGGCACTGTACGTAGTTGCCTCTATTAGCCAATTTTTTTTTTTAATCTCTGAAATAAGAGATAATAATCCACACCAGGGATGGCTGTGTTGGTAATTAAATTCAATAGGCTATATAAAGTAACTGGAAGGAGTAGGGACTCAGTTTTTAAAAAACTATTGTTGCATACCAGAAGTAGTAACAATTTATCGAGTGCTTTCTTTCTGCCAGGTATCCAAAAATGAGGTACATCGCCCGCCTTCACGGAGCTCATGATAGATTCTTTGTAAAATTTCTGAGTTTGAGAATTTATCTCGGCCTGAAAAAGTGTCCTGATTTGGGTACATAGTCCCTTACTGAGGATTGGCTTTGACAGTTCCCAGAGATGTTTAAGTAGTTTCCTTATTTGCTAGTGGAAAAGTGGGAGTTTCAATGAGAACTCAGCCACCACGGTGCGTTAGTACCTGAGCCTGTTCGGGATCTCTTTTATTTTTTCCAACTCATCGCTGCGGGCGGAGATTATTTTCCCCATTTTACAGATGAAAAGCCCAAGGCTAGGAGCAGCTAGGTACGCTGCCCAAAGGTCATGCAGGTAGAAAGTGGAAAGCGCCGAGAAAGCACGCCGCGAGGCCGGGGGCTCTGTACACCTTCGCGCGGTCCCCGGGGCACATTACGCGCACCAGGCCCCTTCGTGGAGCAGCCGCGTAGGTGCGCCGCGAGTCCGGGTGAGAAAACCTTCCCTGCAAACTGTGGAGCGCGGCGCGCACGCAGACCACGGTGTAACCCCGAAGACCGATCGCTGGATCCCGGCGGCTAGGAGGAGGCGGGGGCGGGGCAGGGGAGGGGGCTGTAGACGGGCCTGAGCTGCGGGCAGGCGCCAGGCGCGGGGAGATGAAAGGCGGGCTCCGGGGGAAGGGGCTGCGCCGGGTGACCGGCTCCAGCCGCGCCGGGCGCCCCGCCCCCGCTGCCCGGGGCTGAGGCGGCTGCCCGCGCCGGAGCCGCGTTAATTGCTCTCGGCCCCGGCACTCAGCCTGCGCGGAGCCGGGACAACCTCGCTCCAGGAGGAATGACAATTCGCCCTAATGGGACAACCTCGCTCCCAGAAGAGTGACAATTCCTCCTAATGGGAGCTCGTTTGCGGCCTATTCTACCGAACCCCGGTATCAGAAGCGGGCAGACTCGCGGGCGCCAACATCCGCCAGGAATTCCACAGCACAGCTCGTACCCCTACCCCCACCCCCAACCCAAAGCCATTTGCTGTGTGACCTTGGGCAAAAGACTGCTCCTCTCCGACTCATTTTTCTTACCTGTGGGGTGATGGGAATGGGGAAGACCAGACCTCCTAGCCCCTGGTATCCAGAGAGATCATTTCCCGAGTTACACAGCCCGGGAAGTGGGGTAGACAGGTGTTCAGGGTCACAGCCAAGGTTCTTTGGGGTCAATGCTTTGCTTGTTTAGTTCTGAACGCTCAAGCTGCTTTTCTCCAGTTCCCCAACTACTGAGGTCCAACTGGAGATTGGGGGTGGGGTAGGGCTGGAGAGGAGGTGGCTTTGCCAAAGTGTTGTGCAGGTTACTGAGGGTCTCCCGAAGCCTGAGCTTTGGATGGCACCCCATTACACAGATAAGGAGGAGCACAGAGAGGAGAAGAGACTGGCCTGAGATCAGCTGCTCCTGAGCCTGATTTGACACTGTACCCCTGGAAGAAGCCCACCACGTACACATGGAGGTTAGGAGTGGAGTGGTGACAGCTGCTGCTTGTCTCTGAAGGTGTCACGGCTTGGAGGGGCAATGGCAGGATCTCAGCGACTTCCAGTTGTTCCTTGCCACAACAGATGTCAGGATGCAGAGGGGAAGAGCTGTGGGTTCCTGCATTCTGTAGTTTGGTGTACAAATCCAGGCCCTACTTCTTACCATTCACCATCATGACCTGGCTCAATCTAGGTTCCCCTTTTCAGAAAATGGGCATACTAATGCCCGGCCCACAGAATTGCTTGCTGGTGAGGACTAGGTGGGAGAACTTAGCAAAAACAGGGAGCACAGAGTTTGGCTGTAGCAGGTGCTGACATAAAAGAGAGCTCTGCCTCAAATCTCATAGATCTATGCTGGCTTTAACTAGGGTTGGACCACCAATTTCCTGTGGAACTTTGGATCAATCACTTCACCTTTATGTCCTCATTTGCAGTATGGGAGTACCTAGCATTCAGAAAATGCTAGATGTTATTCTTGTGTTAAATCATTATTGATATTATTTGCTACTTCCCTTTCCAATAGATCTTTCTGGCAGCAGATATATTTGAGGTCCAGGGATTGAATGTTGGATGATTTGAGGCATGACAATGTAGCTTTTTTGAACCTTGATTGTTTTTCCCCCTCTGTAAAATGGGAATAAGTACCCACCTCTTGGGAAGGAAGCAGATTGGCACCTGTCTAGTGAGAAGTAGGGTTAAGGGAAGAAGAATCAATTTAGACAAACAGCAGGGAATATCTCCTGTCTCCTTGCCCTGGGCACAGCTTGCTGGCATCTTCCCAGCTTTGCCTGCACTAGAGGAAAGTTCCCACGAGCAGGACCTAGGTTCTGATTTGTCTGCAGAAAAAGACTCAAAGGGTTCCCTGGAAGAGGCAGTTCCTGGAAGCTGGGTGGCTGCAGCCCTAGGGAACCAGGCCAGTCATCCAGGACAGCACCTAAGGGATCTTCTCTGCCTCTCACAAAATTCACTGCTCTCCTTCCCCTTCAGTTGGCCCATCTGTAAAACCAGAATAACCACCCACATGGGGCTATGCTGGGATGAGGTTTTAATCAAGCTTTAGTAACTATCAGCTCTCTCCCTCTTACTCCTCTAGCAACCCTGTGAAGTAGGGGCCTTTGTTCCTGCAGAAGGAGGAGAAAAGTAAGAGTTTCTCTCAGCTAGTAAATACCTAACAGAGATTTGAATCAGGATTTTGGCTGATCCTAAAATTTATGTATTTTGCCTTCGGCAGCAGTTGATATAAATGTGGGAGGGGATGCATCTGGAATTGTTCACAGCAGTGAAGCCCCAGTATTTCCATTTTCTTTTGACTTGACAGATGGGCTGTTGAGTCTTGGGATGGGCTGAGTGACTAGCAGGGCACACAGGAAAGGGGCACCCTGGATTAGGGATTCAGCAGGAATTTTAAGTCTCTCTCATTTGGTGGCCTCCAAGTTGTTTCATCTTCAAAACACAGCAGACTGGGCAAGAGGAACCAAGGGAGAAAGGAAGTCTAAGGAGTTACTAATAGATACATATTTTAAATTAAGAAAAACAGAATCTGTTCTAGCACTTTCATCCCCTCCCCTAGTCACCTATGGGGAAGGAGCAGGATTTGCTTTATCTGAAGGATGAGGACAATTAGAAGTAATTACTCCAAACTTTGCTAGTCATTTGGGGGAAGGAGTTGGGGGCATTAGAGCTGGGCCTCAGTCTTGTGCCGGTCTTGGGAGAAGGCGGCTGGTCACATGGGCAGGAAGACTTCTTCCTGGTTAAGCAGAAAACTCTGCTTCTTAGCTTTACTCATTGCAAATGCTTTCACATCTAAAACCCCACTAGCTACTGGGAGGGCATGAATCTCCTGTCCCTACTATCTCTCTGTGCCTCCACCCCTTCCTGTCCATCAGCTATTCTACTGCAGAGGTAATGGTAGCTCAGAGAGGGGCCACCACTTGCCAGAGGGTACAGAGGAAGTTGGGCAGGAAAGTACAGCAGTTCAGCCGGTCAGGGAGATGCCCTAAGCCTTTTACCTGCCATCCTCCAGGGCCCTCTGATGAAAGAGATCGTGCCTATCAGGGCCCCCGGATCCACAGACATCCACCTGCATAAGGGGCCCCTGGAGTTTGTCAAGTGTCCACTGTACTGAATCCAGGGCCCAGAAGAGCCCCTGGCATGGTGAGGCCCTCAATAAATATTAGTTGAATAAATGAATAAATCCATGTGGTGGCTGAGACTGTAGAAACAACTCATTGGAAGGTTCTCTTCTCAGAGATTTTGGAGTGAACCTTGAATTGTAAGGGTTGGTCTCACAATTAGAACTAATGCTGGATCCGTGGAAGAAGGGGTAGAATTTTAAGCTGTCCCCTGGGCAAAACTGAGAGTGCTCATTCTACCCCAGAATCAGAAAGTCACTAGACTTCAATTAATTATCACATTTCCTTCTAATGAGTTACCCATTTCACAGGTGGAAAAAGAGCTGAGGAGGTTGTGGCTGTCCAACCTTAGGTACCAACAGAGTGACCCAGGTAGCATTTGACTTCAGGCAACTGTGATTCCAAACCCCAAACTGGTTTCTCTTCATCATCCTGCAAATGGAATTTCTCTTGTCCCTGGCTTAAATCAGCCAGAGGAATTCAGCATCATGCTATTGTCTTTGCCCGCTCACTTTAGAAATATCTTAATCTTGCAGAATTTCCAGATTTTCTAGAAAAGGCTTTGTTTCTACCATGCAAAAAAAGACTCAAATGTATTTAAGAAAATATAAAATGGTAGTTTTATATTTTCTAGTAATAGCAGTTGATACTTAGTGAGTACTGAGTAATAACCCAACACTGTTCTAAGCACAAAGTATGTACTAATTCATTTAATCCTCACAACAAGCCTATTTGGTAGATCCTATTTTTTTTTTTTTATTTTATTGAATGGTCTGATTCATATACACAAAAAAACAAGATAATAATATCTCTTTTTAATTCTGTATTTGTAAAGATCAAAGATTTTTCTTCTCATCCTCTATCCACCCTCTGAGCCTAGAAAAGACAAGTCGTCATCATTTATAGGCAACAGAAATTAGAGCTAGGGATATAATTTTATACAAAGGGCATTGTAATTTCTTCACTATTTCCTTTTTTTTTTTTTTTTTAGACAGGGCCTCACTCTGTAACTCTAGGTTGAGTGCCACGGTGTCATAGCTCACAACAACCTCAAACTCCTGGATTCAAACGATTCTCTTGCCTCAGCCTCCCAAGTAGCTGGGACTACAGGCGCCCGCCATGATGCCTGGCTAGTTTTTCTAGTTTTAGTAGAGGAAGGGTCTGGTTCTTGCTCAGGCTGGTCTGGAACTCTTGAACTCAACCAATCCACCTGAATCTGCCTCTTAGAGTGCTAGGATTGTAGGTGTGAGATACTGCACCCAGCCTTCACAATTTTATGAGATCCCACAAACTTTAAATATAGTTAGGCCTTCCTCATAATGATCATATTTGTTCCTAAACTGAATACCTCATATATATTGTAGCTTGATAAAAGTGGGACCTCTTTGCCACCTTTCTACAGCTCATGGCTTTTTGCAAACGAATTTTCAAGACTTTGGATGGAGACAGGAGAGTGAAGGGGAAAGACCTCAGCCAAGAAGCAAGGGTATAAACCCCACATGTCATTTGCTGGGTGACTCTGAACAGATGCTTCTTTCTGGGTCCCTCATCTCCCTCACTGGTAAAAGGAGAGGGACAGTTGCATGTTGCATCTCTTCTGGTTCTGTCATTTATGATAAAGGAGTGCATGACAAATTCAGCTGCTTGAACCGCCTACCACCCAGGCAGAAGGAGGTTGCCAGGAAGGAGAAGTTGGATAGGAAGTCAGGCTGGGCAGGTTGAAATGCCAGTTTTATCCTGTGACTAGTTGTGTGTCCTAGTTCAAGTCCTCCCCCTTCTCTCAGCAGAGCCTCATTTTTCCCCATCAGAAAATGGGGGCTACCAATCCCTATTCCACAAGCTTAGGGATAATGGATATAAAATGCAAGGAGCACACTTGTCCCCCTCTGTTTCTCTTGCTATTCCATATGAGAAAGGAGGAAAGTTTTTGGCTCAGCAGATGGAAGGAAAGCTGGTGGATCATTGTTAATGATACAATCAGAGCAAACGCTGTTGGTGTGGATAGTCTTGATGTGGATAATCACAGAGAGGCTTATGAGAATTTTGCTTGCTGAAATTCCTTGGGCTTTTGGGCAACATAAGAAAGCTTTGCCCAAGCGGTGACACAGCTCTTCCCAGAGAAATGATTTTGGAGAATCCCTGGACCAGGCATGAAGTAACATCTAAGTACAGGACCACAAAGCGATTCTATTTTGAATGATCTGTTGATCCTTCCATTATACTCAGGAGACTGTCTTAGTATAACTTTAACACCTTGAGAATGATCAATCACCAACTGTCCCTGTGGACAAAGGGCCTGGCTTCAATCTTCAGTAGGCCACAGCACCTAACTAGAAAATCACACAGTGTTGTCTTCATTCTACTCATTTTCGGAGTTAACCCACCTTGGGTTGTTAAGTAATACTGTAACACAAATTTCACTTTGCGGATCACTTTTTGGGTTTTCAAACAAGAATTTATTTGAAGTTAAACATTAATTAAATAATAGCACTGTTGGTACTGGGATAAGGACAACAATCACAATGATTGTTCTCAGACAAGAGAACAATCATATAGGTGGGTGCCTGAAATTTGGGTTATCACTAATTTACAGGAGAGAACACTGCATTTCCAATCAGGTTGGAATCCTGCTCCACCTCCTTCTAGCTGGGTGGCCTTGGGCAAGTTACTTCCCTTCTCTGAACCTTGGATCCCTTATCTAGAAAACTAGAGGGATGGTGATCATTCTGACCTCCTAGGGTTGTAGGAGGAATTTACTACTGAGATAATAGAGGGCCACATTATGATGATGATGATGGAGATAAGAGAGGGACAAAACATTCACTGGGATGTATGGAGTTGTCAGTATTATTAGTAAACAATGAATAGAAGAATTTGGTCAAAACACTACCTTATTTATCCTGGATTTGATTATCTACTAGCTGAGTGGTAATTGCAAAAGAAGTGAATTCTTTCTTTCTCTCTCTCTTTTTTTTTTTTTTTGTTTTAATTTGAGATAGGGTCTCACTGTGTTTCTCTATCAGGCAGGCTGGAGAACAGCACCACAATCCCAGCTCACTGCAACCTCCGAACTCCTGGGCTCAAGCAATCCTTCTGCCTCAACTTCCCAAGTAGCTGGGACTACAGGGACACAACCACTCTCAGCTAATTCTTTTTTAAAAAATTTTCTGGAGATGGAGTCTTGCTATGTTGTTCAGGCTGATCATGAACTCTCGGCATAAAGCAACCATCCCACCTCAGCTTCCCCAAATGCTGAGATTATAAGTGTGAGCTACTGAGCCTGGCGAGAATGTCTGTGAAAGCAGAGTTCTGTTTAAAAATCTCTTACCCCGGCTCAGCGCCTGTGGCTTAATGGGCTGAGGCGCCAGCCACGTACACCTGAGCTGGTGGGTTCGAATCCAGCCTGGGCCGCCAAACAACAATGACGGCTGCAACCAAAAAATGGCCAGGAGTTGTGGCGGGCGCCTGTGGTCTCAGCTACTTGGGAGGCGGAGGCAGGAGACTCGCTTGAGCCCAGGAATTGGAGGTTGCTGTGAGCTGTGATGCCACAGCACTCTATCCAGGGTGACAGCTTGAGGCTCTGTCTCAAAAAAAAAAAAAAAATCTCTTACCCTTTTGGTTTCATTGGCTCATCTTCAGTATCTGGAAATGTAAACTGTCATTTTCCAAGCAGACAATTTTATAATATCCGTAGAACTTCTCTGTAGGCCAAATTAAGATACAGGTGAATTACAAATAAGGCAGAAAAGTCTTTTCACTTATCCTTTTTATAAATGATTAAACGAAAACATTGCTTGGCGTCTCCTTTTTTTCCTTCCTTTCGTCCCCCCCCCCCCCCCCGCCTCTTTCCCTCCTTCTTTCTTCCACATGCTAGGCTGGCATTTGTAACTCTGCAATGCAGAAACTACCCAAACAAGCTCTTACTCTGAAGAATCCCCTACCCCAGTGAAAAGACAGACTTATCAACTACCACTTCACCAATATCAATATCCAAAGGACTGCCCCAAAGCCGGATTTATCCCTCAGATTGGCCAGAAGACAGTTCACTAAACATTTTCACAAATTGCCAACGGTTAATAATCAAGGGACTTCCTACAGAAATCTGGAATTCTGGCTTCTCTGCATCAGTCTGCAGGTGAGTGGCCCAAAGTGTGTTTCCCAGGGTAGGTCCCCTTTAAGTGATGTCTGTGCACTTCAGTTATCACCGCCAGCCAGGCCTTGGAGAGGGCAGTCCCTGTCTGCCCTGGGATGCCTGGGAATGTGGTGCCAGACTGTACAGGGGATACTAATGATCCCTGGGAGATGAGGAAAGGCTGTTTGAGGGAGGGGGCATTTGCGTTGATCTTTGAAAGATTATGCCAGGTTGAGGAGAAGACGCTTCCAGGCAAAGGGGGAAGCATGTGAAAAGTATAAGAATTGAAATGACTCGATCATTTGAGTGCCAGGAGCAGCGGAGAGAGTGGGATACACACAGGATGTGGAGGACTAGATAGACGGTGGGGTGGGGAGCCAGGCCTTTGCGAGCCACGGTGAGACAGTCAAATGAGTTTTTCTTTTTCTCTTCCCTCCCCTATCTGCCCTTCTCTTTTCCGTTCTTTCTTATTTTTTTAATCTTCTCTGTCACCTTCTCTTAAGTGCCTCTTTATGAATTTCAAAAGCAATAGGTATTCACAGTGGCTAGTGAAACAAATCAAAGATATGTAAGCAGTTAATAATCTCTCTCAAGCTTTCTCCATTCTGCCAACCAACATAACTAGTAGTAACAATCTCACATGTGTCCTTAGACACCTGTATCTACATTCAAACACAAAATAGATATAAAAACATGGGCGGCGCCTGTGGCTCAGCGAGTAGGGCGCCAGCCCCCGTATACCGAAGGTGGCGGGTTCAAACCCAGCCTCGGCTGAACTGCAAAAAACAGAAAAATAGCTGGGCGTTGTGGTGGGCGCCTGTAGTCCCAGCTACTCGGGAGGCTGAGGCAAGAGAATCGCCTAAGCCCAGGAGTTGAAGGTTGCTGTGAGCTGTGTGACGCCACGGCACTCTACAGAGGGCGATAAAGTGAGACTCTGTCTCTACAAAAAAAAAAAAAAAAAAAAGATATAAAACCAGAAATGTGAACTTGTGTGTTTGTGTGCCTGTGTGTGTGACATGTGACTATCTGTCTAGCTATGTGATTTGCTTTCCTTGTTTTATTCATATCCTAGACATCTCATCATGTCAAGAGATGTAAACCCAATCCATTCACTTGATATTCCATAGTAGGCTCGTGTTACAAGTTCTTTAATCATTCTCTTATTGATGGACGACACTTATTTTTTGTTTGTTTTTGTCCAAATTGTTTACTACTACCAAGTCTTGGGAGAAAAATAAAACTTTACAAAGCTTCATACTTGCACTCTAATTGTCAAGGTTTAGTTTCTAAAAGTGAGATAGCTAGAGCCAAGTGTGTGTATTTTTAACCTACGTGGACATCGCCATCACCAGATTGCAGATTATTTCCTAAAAGCCCTGTTCCAGTGCATTTTCCCACCAGCAGCACCCAGTTCTCCCCCACTTTGCCAGCACTGGAGATTATTCCTCTGTTCTAACTTCCACCATGGGATGGTTCTGACAGGGTGGCTAAGTGGCCATCCCCAGCAGTGGCCAGCCACCCTAAGCCTCCTTCTATCCTCACAGCTTAATTTCAACAGCCTCACTCATCTAGAGCCTTGGGCTGAAGCAGTGGGCCATTTGGAGCAGAAGTACTGAGGCTCCGGGTGAAGAGGCAGGGCTGGGCGGGGAGAGTGGATAGATACACTTCTATGCAAGGCAAGCCTTGGAAAGGATGGTGCCTTCACATGTGCCTTGATAATCAGCAGCACTGTTTCCTCTAAGTCTCACTAATTTGCTTTTTACCTTACAGAGCATTTGGCAACAGGTGTGTTAGAAGCAACACCAGCAACTAAATTCTAAGACTTGAATTCCTAGGAAAGGGGTAGGTAGGCCAGGCTGCTGAGATTGGGGTTGGAATTCCTGTTCTGCTCGGGTGAAGCCCTTGGGAGTTTCTTTCCAGCCCTTTGCCCCCTCTATTTTCGTTCTGAGGCTCTCCTTATTCTTTTGGCTCAATTTTCCTTCCCAACCTCTGGAATTGGACAACAGACTTATTTCCTCATAGGCCCCTGAAATGCATTTGAGGCTCCTGGGAAGCCCTGAACCCAGGCATGGAGCGATCTCATTCTGAAGGATTTCTCCAGACTCTGCAGGAAGCCGAGGCAGCCCTTCAGGGCCTTGGGAGAATAAGAGATTGTCATCAGTACAGGACAATCTGTCCAGCCGTGTGTTTGCTCAGCCCTTAAGTGGTCCAAGAGAGTATAGTAGATTTTCCCTGACAATGGGTCCATATGACTTCGTAATTAGTTCCATTCTCCACAGAGCAGAACGTCAGCAGTTCAGGGCTAATTACTGATATTTCTATTCTTGGCATGACCTCATAACTCATTCTTGAGCAGTCCCGTGCATCTCCAAGCTCATGAGCATCAAATAGAAGAATTTAACAATCCTGGGCATTAAAATGAGGGAGGTGGCATGAAAATTGATTGCCTATTCTGGCTGCAACAATAGATCTTCAAATCAAACACACCCAGGTCTTTTCTTGGAAGAAGCGGCAGACTTTGTCTGCCAGTTCATCAGCTCTGACTTGGACATCACTGCTGGGGAGTGGGTGGAGAGTACAGGCTTCCAAGTCATATTGAAATGTGAGTCTGTGTGACCCTGAGCCAGCCACTTAACCTCTCTGGTCCTCAATTTCCTTATCTTTAGAACGACAGGTAGAAACACTGACCTTGAAGAATTGCTAGGAGTACTGGTAATGAACTAAAGCAAGCACCTGCTTCTTTTTGGTGACTAGCAGGACTTAGTAAACAGAAGCGAGAGTTTTTGAAAACTATTGACTGAAATGACTAACAGAGAGCAGCTGACTATTCGAGGAGGGGAAGGAGGGGTGATGGGAATTGTTTCCCCGGCTCCCACCCCACTCCATTTCTGAGGCTGGCTATTGGTTACCTAGGCGATGCTACACAATGCAAACCGTGTGCCGGCTAGAACTGTGCTTATGTGCCGGGCGCGTGATGAAGCCAACTTGGCCATGTGTTGACACCAGCAATAAGTCAGTTCTTGCTACTGGCAGAGGTTGTTGGGGCAAGAAACTAAACTCCCACGGTGAAAGGGAGCTCAAACCCAGTTGGTAGAATATCAAAAATAGGCAATAAATAATTTTTTTAAAAAATAATCTTTTAATTTTGATGTATCAAAAGAATAAAACTAAAAGACAAAAACGGGTTGATGTCAGGAGGAGGGGTACAATTCTCAGATTTGTTTATAAAACATGCTAAAAATTAATCAATAAAGGAAAATAAGGGAAGGTGCCCAGAGTATTTCTTGGGCTCACCTCCTCTGTTTTTCATGGAGCATGTTTCCCATTATAAGGGGAAATGCAGGCCGCACATGGGCTGAAAGAAAATATGCAGATGGGAAAGTAATTGGGGGTGCCAGGGTCGTGGGATAAATCTCTGAGTTTGTTTTCAAATCGTTTTGAGTGTTCTATGACTTTTACAATTAGAGAAAAATTTTAAAAATTAACTCTAAGTGGAACTTAGCTGGAACTTACTTATTCCATTGTTGTGATTTCCTGTAGGATGTGTCCTGCCATTTACTCCAGGAAGGGACCGTGGTAATTTTCATTTTTATGCATCTATTTTTCTGCAATCCATTTCATATTCTTTCCGTTTGATCAGGCTTAGTTAGAACCCAGGCACTGGTTTCAGAAAGGGTTCTCTTGCTGGAGGGTTATAATATATAGAGGATGAAAGGTGTAAAGACACCGTGCCGCCAGCTCACAGCCTTGACTTTCTTTTTCTATTGATAGATGGAGAAACTGAGGCTCGGCAGGACCAAGCTGTTTGCCCACGCTTAATCAGAGACTGTCAGGGTGAAGGAAGTTCTGAACTTCAGTCTTCTAATCTGAAGTCTTATTCGAACACCATAACTGCAGCCAAAAATAATTCCCCTTTTATGGAAAATGCCTCCTTCTACAGAGTCTCCCAGGAAATATGGGGCCAAGACAGCGATATTTACACCTTTGCCTCAAACATGAAACTAAGGTGCCCTCTAATAGCCTGCAAAGGGGGGCAACATATAAAAATATCTCTGCTTCTCTGAACCTTAGACAACCAAGCATTTTCATTGTTAAGAAAACCCAAGTGTGATAAAAATGACCTAGAGAGAAAACAAATAAAGATCTGAGAGAGAAAGCCAAAATTTCTCATTATCAACAACACTGCTTCTTTGGATAAATATTTACCTAATCCAGTTCTTCTTCCCTTTCTCCCTCCTTCTTTGACAAGAATGCTTCTCCGTCTCGGCAGCCACAGTGGCCCTGTTGGAACAGACGACTTTCAATGTTTCCATCATAAGGCATGTTTTTCTGGGGTTTATTATTCAGCTGTAAAAATGTGCTCTAGGCAAAAACTTGGCATATTAAGTCTCATCTCAGAGGTAATTGGTAGGGATTTTTTAAAAACCTTTTTTTTTTTTCTTTTTCCGCAGACAATCTTGGAAAGAGAAACAAAAAGGTCAAGAATTTACTGCTGGAAACTATGGGTTTGGCCCTCATGGGTTTTCCTCTTTGGTTTGGTTTGTTCTGTATTATTTTCGGTTTCCTCTAACCATATATTTGGGGACCAAGTTATAGAGGCTATAATCCCAGACATTCCTTTATTCTTCCTTCAATAAATGTTTACTGAGTGCCCACTGTGCACCAGACACGGTTCTAGGCTCTGTAGATACGGTAACAGGCAAAAACATCCATGGGGACTAGGTTCTCATAGGGCTGACACGTGCACATTCACACACAAATACCACGTATGAACAGACCAAGGGAAACTTCAATTTGCCGTTAGTGGTTGGAGTGGAGGAAAAAGAGTAGAGGGTTGGGGTGTCAGGGCTCTCACTTTAGATAAGCTGTGTTGGGAGGGCCCTCCAAGAAGGGGACATTTACTCCAACACCTTGAGAGTAAACAGAAGCCACATGCTTATGTCTAGAGAGGAGAGGCGTCAGGAAGAGGAAGACGTGTGAAGGCTGGAAAAGGCATGATGTGTTTGAGAACACAAAGAAGGCCTCCCTTCTAGACTGCATTGAACTGAGGGTGGACGGGATAAGATTAGACGCCAGGGCTGGGAACAGCTAGGTAGAGCACACGGAGAGATTTCAGCAAGGATCTCCAGCATCATAGGCATCACATAGAAGTGTTAAGCAATTTTGGGCATCTCAGTCTACTTCAAGTGCAAAGGGAAGCCAGGGAAAGATGCTCTGTAAGGCCGGCAATGGTCTAACTTTACTTCTGGAAGATTGTTCTGGCCATCTGTGGAGGAGGGATGGGAGGGGTGCAATCTGAGGCACGGAGAGACCACTTGCGGGTTGCCGTGGTGGCCAGGCTGTGAGCTCTTGGTAGGATGGGGGCAGGCCCAAGAAAGCAGCAGTGGAGATGGAGGGAAGGGCATGGCTTCAAGGAAGATTTAAGGGAGAACTGGACATGGCCTGCTGGTGGAGGGCCAGAAAGGAGCGAGGATGACCCAAGGTGTCCCACAGTAGTCATGGCTGAATGTGGTGCCACGATTTGAGGTAGCGAAGGGACAAGGCAGGTGAGGGGAGCGAGGGAATTGTGAATGGCTTCCTAGTTTCCCACCTGGCCCAGTGGGCTGCTCTGCTGCTGACCCACACAAGGGGGAAGAGTAGTTTGGGATATGGCGCAGCCCCCTGGTTCAGACTTTGCAGTCATCCTGCCTGGGTCCAGTCCCAGCTCTACCATCCTCCAGCTGCGCAACCCCGGGCAAGTTACTTTGACTCTCTCAGTTTCCTCATCTAAAAAGTGGGACTAGTAACAGAACCTGTCTCATAGGTTGTTGCGAGCGTCAGATGAGTTCATCAATGTGAGTTAATCAATCAGAATAGCTCCTGCCGGGTGGCGCCTGTGGCTCAAAGGAGTAGAGCACCAGCCCCAAATACTGGAGGTGGCAGGTTCAAACCCAGCCCCTGCCAAAAACTGCAGAAAAAAAAGAATAGCTCCTGCTTTGGTTATCTACAGGTAGAATTTGGTGTTGGGTATGTGTTGATGGAATCATTCAGTCAGCAAGTACTTACGGCATGCTTGTCCTCATGGGCCATTAGATAAATAGATCAATGGTACCACACCATGACAAGTGCTATTGGGGAAAGGGACAGGGGTCTCAGAGAGAATAGCAAAGGGAAGAGAAATTAGATTTCAGTGGGTGGTTAGGGAGGGTGCTCTGGGGACATCACCTATCAGTAGGTTTCAGCAAGAAGATTGTGTGTGTCTAGGGGCGTGTGGTCTGGGATCATTCTAGATCTAGGGAACAGGAGAGGCCCTGAGTTGAACTAGATGTTGTGTGTTTGGAGCTGATCAAACAACGGGGAGCTTAGTGGGATGGTGGCAGGTCCAGATGGCCAGGGCCTCGTGACAAGAGGTATGGAGTTAAGGATTTATTCCACATGGCAGGGAGACATGAACGAAATGTTTCAGGTGGAGGGAGAGAAAGTCTGACATATTTTTTTAAAAATAATTTTATTTATTTATTTTTAAGAGAGAGCTTCAAGCTGTCACCTTGGGTAGAGTGCCTTGGCATCCTAGCTCACAGCAACCTCCAACTCCTGGGCTCAAGCAGTTCTCTTGCCTCTGCCTCCCAAGTAGCTGGGACTACAGACGCCTGCCACAACGCCTGGCTATTTTTTGGTTGCAGCTGTCATTGTTGTTTGTTGGGCTCAGGCTGGATTCGAACCCACCAGCTCAGGTGTATGCAGCTGGAGCCTTAGCCTATTGAGCCACAGGTGCTGAGCCTGTAAATAACTTTTTTACAGTTTCTCATTTGACTGTGGATTTTCCAGGAAAAAATAAAATTTAAAAAT
>CAUYRH010178933.1:0-57916 GCA_963574655.1 Perodicticus potto
GAAAAATGACAACTTTGAATTTTCATAGTCTAATAGAATGCCAATCTTCTTTGGGGGACATGTTATTCTCATATCTGGAGTTGTTCTGTTGTGCAGAAATTCATACTTATGCCTGAAAATCAAATGTTGAAATAAGAAAGCATCAAAAATTCTATAGATGGACTATTTACAGAACATTTCATATTAACTTTATTCATACTCCTATGATTTTATTAATTTCTTAAATGATTACTAAAGTAACAGGTCATTTCAATAAAAAAAAAAGTCACACTTGTTACATTATCTTCTCTGATGTTATCAGAAAAAATCTTTTAAGTATTAGAAAGCTGTTGAACTCCAAATGGTAGACTATAGGTTTTCTGAAAGTTTTACTTTTGCTTGAAAGTTAAAATTTTATCATTTACTAGAAACAAACAAAAAACCCAATTCAGTTGTTTCTCTTGAGGAGATAGGCTCACCTTGCTCATTTCCAGGAAAACATTTCCCAGATACCCCCAAATGAATAATTATAGTTTACATGAGTACTTTTAAGTAAAAATGGTGCTCATGAGAAAAGCAGCTAAGTTGAGCTCACATCTCTAAACAGTCCTTGAGACAACCATCACTTTCTGGTATATAGAAGTTCTTTATGCAAATTCCATTTCATGATAGAGATTATTAAAAGATTTTATACAGTTAGTAATTTTTATTGCTTCATTAAACTTTGTTAATTGAAACTGGCTTTTTTAAAAAAGCCAGTTCTGGGGAAGAATATAATGATTACAATACAGTTTGGTTCCTACTGTCTTGATTCATCCAAGGATGCTGGCAGTTGTGGCTACCATTGGTTTTGTGTCATTGGTGCAAATGTCAATTCAGTGAATAAAGTAAATAATTTTCAGTATTGTGAAAATAGTTTTGACCTCAAAAACCCCTGAAAGGAACCATCAATCATAGTTTAAGAATTGTTTTTCAATATCTACTAAAAAAAATTTGCCAAATCAAACATATTCAATATGAAGCTTTTTGAAATTTAATATGAAAAGGAGTTTTAATAGAGTATATTTTAGCAGGAAGTATTAATAAAAAGATATAATCAGTCGCTCATTTCAACTTATGAGCTCTACTCTATACAAACACTTATTCAAAATCTTCACTGGTGGTCTTCCTTCTACCAGAGGAAGTTTTATGTACTTTCTCTTATATTTAAAGGCTCTTTCAACAACTAGATCTGATGAAGGTATCAGGGAAGACTTTAAATTCTAAGAACTCATGCCAAGATTTCAAAGAGGAAACAGTATTCGTTAATTAAGGAATGTATAGATTTCTAGAAAAAATGAGTTCCTTTAGTGGCCTTTCTGATAAAATTAAAAACAATAATACTGGGCAGTGCCTATGGCTCATACCAAAGGTGGTGAGTTCAAACCCAGCCTCGGCCAAACTGCAAAACAAAAAAAACCCCCAAAACAAAACAAACAAACAAAAACGATAATACTAATATAACAGCACATATTTATTGGTACTTTATATGTCGCCCACCATGCTAAGTCCCTTATTATAATGAAACATTTATAAAAATGACCCTGCATATTGAAAGTCGCTTCTTGGAAAGAAAGCAGGTGATTTTCTTAACATTTCTGACATATTATTACTTTGTCAGCAAAGTAATGGTTATGTATTTACATGCTTTGAGTTGTCTTTTGTCTTGCCTGACCAATTGAGAATACTAATTGGAAACTTATTCTTTTTTTTTTTTTTTTTTCGGTTTTTAGCCGGGGCCGGGTTTGAACACACCACCTCTGGTTTATGGGGCCAGAGCCCCACTCCTTGAGCCACAGGTGCCGCCCCAGAAACTTATTCTTTTATCATAGAAATCTCTTAGTCAAATTTGTACCTTTCTTCTCTTCCCTCTTCTGCTATCTCAGAGTCATCTTAATTTAAGTTCTCATTATCATTTATTTGGACTATTGCAGTAGTGTCCTATTTTATCCTCTTATGCCTTCTTGCTACCATCTCCAGTCTATCAGACTTATCTTAAAGTTAATTGTCATCTTACTGTGCCTCTGCATCATTTGATCTTCATTTGCTAGGGGGATCATGAGTTATCATGTTTAACCTCCTGGGCTCAAGGGTTATCATGTTTGTCTTATTTTATTTTAGTAGCTTTATGTCCTGACACAACTTGCCTTTTTAGACATAAGTTATTTCTCAAGGTTTCCAAGACATACCATGTTCTTGATTTTGTACATGTACAGTTGGGGGGTGGGTTGGGGTACTGATCGCCTAGGTAGTTGAAAATCCACATATAACTTTTTGTTTTAAACAGGGTCTCACTGTGTTTTCCATGCTGGAATATATATTACAGTGTCAAGGTCATTGCTTAATATAATCTTGAATTCCTGGGCTCAAGCTATCTTCCTGACTTAGCCTCTGGAGTAGCTAGGACTATAGGTCCATGCCACCACATCTGATCTGTGTGTAACTTTATTTATTTTACATTTTTATTTTATAAAAAAGTGTCTACCCAGAGAGAAAGACGGCCAGCTGTATATCCCCCTCCTTGAAGGATTTAAAGTTTGTTAGTTGCTTACTAACTATAGGGCTTTAAATCACTTAAATTGCCTCAATTGTAGATCAAGAAAAATATCTCCTTCTTAATCTTCATAATTGTGAAGAGCTTTAGAAATGTGAGTTATAATTGCTAGTCTGTCAGTTCCACACTAATAACCACAAAGAAGCATTAGGACATCTAAAATAATTTTAAAAGTGTGACTTCCATTTCCTTGTCAGAGCAGGATGAGGTACACTGCTGTTGTACAGGGGTAAGTGGGATTCACCAGAAGCCCAAGCCTAGTAAGTGTTTGTGTAGAGGATGATGTGCATGTGACTCCTGTGTGTGAGTGCAGATTTCTGCCTGAATAATGTGCATTCACTACCAGGTGATCTGTAAATTGGACCAGTCACAGGCAATACAATTTGAGATTATTTTTTCTGAGGCTTTTATTCTTTTTAGGAATGTGGGCAGTTGTGTGGCTTGCTAGGGGTTTAATCTGGAGTAATGAAATAGATCATGGCACCAAACCAAGTTCTTCACCACCACCTTCTATGTGTGTTTACATGACTGTTCTTTTTGTGTGTGAAGTCAGTGTCTTCAGATCCAACATGCTTACTTCTTAGTGGTGGCAAGGTTCCCTCTTCGTGCGCTGCTTGTACTGTGTTCATGATCCCAAATCTGAGGCCTTCCTCTCCAGCCTCTCTTCTGCTATTTTTTTTCCCTTTCCTCTCATATTTTCAACTTCACCTGCACCTTTCCTGGTTACCTACTCCTCACACTCTTGGGAGGAAGGAGAAGGACACAGACCCTCTTCTTGAAGCATCTCTCAACAGGTTGAGGAAAAGGCCAGAGGTTGCATCCTCCCAGCCCTTGGATTTGTAAGTTATTTACCTTTATCTCAAGGCTCCAGTATAATCTAGTAGGTGTACCCCACATATCATTTTGACTCCCCCAAAACTTAACTGATAGCTTACTTTTGACTGGAAGCTCCGCCCATAACATAAATAGTTAACACATATCTTGTTTGCTTTCGTTTATTTCAATATTTGGCCATATTTTAGAAGGATCCATGTCATAAAAGAAATCAAAACAGTCTTAAATTATCAGAACTCTTCTGCCTGATTGGTTTTTGGCGCTGCATTTTCTGACATTTTCATCTGTCACTATTTGGGGAGCACTTATCTCCATCAAGTTGTCTTCTTCTAATTTCTCTTGTGTGGTGTCTGTTAGCTCTTGAGTTTCCCCAGGATTCATATCTTGAAACATTTCATTCCACCTTTTTTGCCATATCTATAATTTGTTTCATGATTTCCTTGATTGGCCCTGTTGTAAATCCTGTGAAGTCATGCACGACATCTGGGCACAGTTTACTCCAGTAGGAATTCATTGTTTTAGGCTCAATAGTTTTCATGGCTTTTTGTTTTGTTCTTTTGTTTTTCTTTTGAGACAGGTCTCCTTCTTTTGCCTGGGCTAGAATGTAGTAGTGTCGTCATAGCTCATCTCAAATTCCTGGGCTCAAGGGATCCTCCCAAGTCAGCTGCCTGAGTAGTGGGACTGCAGGCACTTGCCACCATGCCTGGCTAATTTTATTATTTTTTGTAGAGATAGGAGTCTTATTAAGTTGCCTAGGCAACTCAAACTCTTGGGCTCAAGTGATCCTCTGGCTTCTGTGGTATCTTTTTTTTCTTTGAGACAGAGTCTCACTTTATCGCCCTTGGTAGAGTGCCGTGGCATCACATAGCTCACAGCAACAGCAACCTCCAACTCCTGGGCTTAGGTGATTCTCATGCCTCAGCCTCCTGAGTGGCTGAGACTACAGGTGCCTGCCACAATGCCCAGCTATTTTTTGTTACAGTTTGGCCAGAGCCATATTTGAACTCGCCACCCTCAGTATATGGGGCCGATGCCCTAATCACTGAGCCACAAGTGCCGCCCTGTGGTACCTTTTTTATATTGTTGGCAGCAAAGATGAGCGTTAATTTCATGTGGACATTAAATAATGTATGTGTAGGCAACTTTCTTGAATGCTTTTATTTGTTTTTACCACAAGATCTAACTGTTCAGATTTATAACTTTATTTTTGAATCACATAAAATAAGCCAACAGGGTCCAATTTTATAAAACTATTGTTACTTGTCATGATATAGAAACCATAATGTTCAAGATGAGTCCTAATTAGAGTAAGCATTGGTTTTTTAAAAAAGGATTACATATAATTCTAATGCATCTATTATTTTTTAGTAAATGTTTATAGACTGTATGTTTTTTAAAAAATATTTTACCTTATTGGAATAAAACTGTTTTACTTAATTATAGACTAACAACTTAAAAAGAGAACATTTATTATGCACCTGCTCAATGCACTTTTGTAGTATTTCATCATCACAATAGGTCTATGCCTAACTTACACATGAGAAAAATTAAGGTTCCAGGTGGTTAAATAATCTGAATAAACATTTCATGAAAGAGAATATAATATTAATAAACAAAAATAAAAATTAGTAAGCAAATATAAAAATAGTTTAGTAACCCAGAAAAATATAAATTAAAATAATAGGGATATATAATTTTTTATTGCTTAAATAAAACATATTATTCAATGTTGCTATGGCTAAACTGTGAACCAGTCCCCCTTACACACTGCTAACAGAAGTATAATTGGCCCATTTGCTCTGGAAAAGCAATTTGCTTACACTATGTAATGTACTCACTAATAAAATGATTATCATATTGTAAAACATATGCTGCCATCAAAATGGCATTTTCAAAGGTGATTTTACTTATGTGATTGTGTTAAGTAGGAAAGCATTCTGTAGAGGACGTAGTGAGCCAGATGGCCTCTGAACAAGATGATTTGCAGCTTGGGGGTGGACCCTTGGGCAACTCATCCGCAGGCGTTAAAGCTTAATCATCCTCTGGAGTCTCACGGAGAGAGCCCCAGCCTGTGTCAATCCATAAACAGGCAGTCATTGTCTAATACTCCCCTCACCTGTCATGTACCATCTCAATAAATAGCTACTGTGGAGGTTGCTCAAGGCTACCCTGCACTTAAGGTTAGCCTGCCTCTTGTAAGCTTATACTTCAATCCGTGTCATGCCTGTTTCCTTCCAGCAGCAACTGCGACCAAGGCCATAGGCATCACGACAGCATTCATTGCTATACATATTGAAATTACAATATGATTCTAAATTTATTTTAAATATTACATGGAAATATATATGTATGAAGAGTATTAATGGTATTATGGAGAGCTTACAGATTATTTTGATTATATATTTCTGTTTTCTAATTTTTTTAATGGGCATATAATGTTTTTATATTCATAGAAACAATGACCAGTGCTAGAAAATCATTTATAGTTATTCAGATTACTTTCTACAGTCTCTGATACCATATGATGTTTCATGTGTGCTACTATCTACCCCATCTGTCTTTTTCTATAGAACATCTTTCCCTGGATGCCTCTGCTTTAACTTTATACTTCCTTCTAGTACAAGTATCCAAAAGAGTGTTATTTTTGTTTGACTCCTAATTCTGATTTTTCAGACAAAGAATCTGTGATTAGTATCAGATTAATATGAGGAAATATGGAAGAGCTTATAACTTGTTACCTACCTCAGTAAGAGATAAGGAACAAATTCTTTAAAAGAAGCTGGGCAGTTTCTCTAAGAGGAGATTCTACTCCTAGAAATTCATCCTATGAACTTAATAAAATATATGAACAAAGAATTATGTTCAAGGATATTCTAGTGGTTGAATAGTGTCTTTCCAAAGTTCATGTTCACCTGAAACCTCAGAATGTGACTTTTAAAATAAGATATTTGCAGATATGATCAAAGATCTTTAGATTAAATCATACTGGAATTAGAGCAGTCTCTACATACAATGACTGGTATTTTTATAAGAAGAAGAAAACAGTGATATAGAGAGAAGAAGGCAATGTGAAGATGTAGGCAGAGATTAAAGTAATGTACTTTTTTCTTTCTTTATTTACTTATTTTTGAGATAAGAGTCATGGATAGAGTGCCATGACATCTTAGCTCTCAGCAATCTCAAACTCTTGGGCTTGAGCAAGAGTAGCCTCAGACTGCCAAGTAGCTGGGACTATAGGTGCCTAACACCTGGCTAGTTTTTCTATTATTTTATTTATTTATTTAGGCAATCTCACTCTGTCACCCTGGGTAGAGTGCCCAGTGTCATAGCTCACAGCCCCCTCAAACTCCTGGGCTCTGGTGATCCTCCTGCCTCAGCCTCCCAAGTAGCTGGGACTGCAGGTGTCCACCATGACTCTTGGCTAATTTTTCTATTTTTGGTAAGGATAGGGTCTCACTCTTGCTCAGTCTAGTCTCAAACTTCTGAGCTCAAGCAATCCACCTGCCTTGGCCTCCCTGTGTGCTAGGATTATAGGTGTGAGCCACCACTCCCAGCCTTCAGTAATGTTCTTAGAAACCAAGGAATGCCAAGGATTGCTGAAAACCACTTGAAACTAAGAGGGGAATTCTGGGAAGTTGGCTGACTAGTAGCAACCCTTGCCAGAGGCTCCTGAACAGAGGGAGAAAAACTGGACAGAATCAGACTCTATGAAGCCAGAGATGGGGAGCTGAGCCAAGAAAGAAGTTCAGCAAGCTGTGACTCCAAGGAAAAGCGTTCAAGAAAACAAATTACAGGTACAAAGCCTATCAACTAGAGGATGGGAGACCCCTCCCCCACAGCGGGAGGCCTGCTGTGGACTCTCTGTCAGTGAGCAGGGAACAAAAGACCTCTCATTTTACCTCACTGGAGAGAGCCGCTGAACAGGTCTCTTTCTCCAAAGAGGTCCCACTTATGAACCTAGACAACACCCCACCAGGCATAAAATTGAACAAATATTTTCCCATATAATTCTAAACTCTCAGTCCACCCTTCCCCTCTTGCATGGCGATCTGTGAAGTTCTGTCCCCTGCAGAGCACAGAATGTTTGGTCTTTTCCTGAGAGATCTGGGCATAGTGTGGACCGCTGAACATCAGGACGGAATCTGTGACTAGCGAGGAAGAAAGAGGGTGTGGGAAAAAAGGGATACTTGGAGAGGAGGACCAGTCCTCTGGTTATGACTTTGCCTGGCCAGTGGTGGTGCTGACCCTCAGTTTGGGCAGTGTCAGGTGGGAGGGGGTGCAGAACCCCTGGCTCTGACAGTGCCTGTAAGTGGGAGAGTGGTTGCCCAGTGTGGACTGAGTTTTGGGGGGGTGGTCCCTGTCTCCAACTGGGCCAGCATGCAGAGGCTTGCTGGGTGTGGACCAAGACCTGAGGGCAAGGACATGGTCCCCTGACTCCAGCCAAGCTGGCAAGCCTCCCAGTGTTTACTGATACCTGCAGTGGGTGCATGGTCCTCTGATTCCAATAGAGCCATAAGCAGAGGCCTTCCAGCTGTGGACTGAAACCTGTGGGCTGGGGTGTAGTCCCAACTCAAACTGGGCTGGTGAGTAGAGAAGCAGACATCACTGTGGACTGAGTCTGGTGGTCAGGGGTCTGGACTCCTGCCTCCACTTGTGCTGTTGGAGACTCTTGGATCCCTCTGTGTTGAACAGGGGTTTGTACTGCCCGAGAACTCGTGTCTGGGGTTGCCCACCTGGGGACACTATAAGGTTGACCTTTGAAGTTCTGTAGCAGAAAAGAACTTCTGGTGGGGGCAGGGCACCACAGCTGTCTGTATCTCTCCACAGCCAAGATTTAAACCTAATACCATGGCTTCTTAGGATAGGATAGAGGTTGGCTGATTTCAAAACAGAGCCAGCTTGCACTGTCTCACGAAGTAGGTCCTCAGAGTCTCCAGCCAAAACTTTGAAAAGGGCCTGTGTAAGGCTATAGAGGATAAGCCACAATTACAATGCCTAGCTCTTTGGTAAGGGGCTGATTATCTCTACTACCTGAGAACCCCAATTCAATCTCACCCTACCAGTTCTAATAACCAAACAGTGGAAAATAAACATAGTGTGGAACCAACAGAACATCTCTGGTAACATAAATAACCAGAGTAGATCAACCTCCCCCCCCCCCACAAGGAGTGACAAAGGAGATAGAACTGAAGATGCCATGCATAGACAAATGCCTGAAATGTCAGAAATAGAATTCAGAATATAGACGGCAAATAAGATGAATAGAATGGAGGAAAAGATAGAAATAGAAATCCAAAGAGTAGTTCTAAAGTTGTCTCAAGAAATTAATGAATTCAAAGACAAAGTCACCAAAGATATGGACATAATGAGAAAAGAAATGGCAGAGCTCAAAGAAATGAAAAAGTTATTTCTCTGAAATACAGTAGAATCCCTCAGTAATAGAGTTGACCAGGCAGAAGAAAGGATCTCTGAAATTGAAGACAAAGCTTTTGAACATTCCCAAATGCTCAAAGAGGCAGACAAATGGAGAGCAAAAACTGATCCCTGAGAGAGTTGTGGGATCACTCCAAAAGATCAAACATTTGTCTTATAGGAATTCCTGAAGGAAAAGAGGATGGTCCTAAAGGTACAGATTCTCTACTCCAAGAGATTATGGAGGAGAATTTCCCAGGCATTGCAAGACATACAGAAATTCAGATAATAGTTTCAGAGCCCTAGCAAGACTCAATCCAAACACAGCATCGCCTAGACACATTGTGATTAACTTTGCCAAAGTTAAGAAGAAGAAAATTCTACAAGAAGCCAGACGTAAGAAAAGCATTACTTAGAAAGGGAGAAATATCAGAATGACTGAGGATCTCTCAGCCAAAACGTTTCATGCCAGAAGAGGTTAGTCATCAACCTTCAATCTCCTAAAACAACACAACTTTCAGCACAGGATTCTGTATCCAGCTAAACTGAGTTTTGTTTGTGATGGAGAAATCAAATACTTTAATAACATACACATGTTGAAGAGATTTGCCAAAACTAAACTAGCTCTCCAGGATATTCTCAGACCCATCCTCCACAATGACCAGCACAATGCTCAACCACCAAAGTAAACTCACTCAGAAATTTTTGAATGCAACCCATCTTCCACAGTGGTGAAAGAATTAAAAATATCCACTGGACATTTGAAAAACATGACACCCAAAACACTACCAGACTTATCCATTCTCTCAATTAACGTGAATGGTTTAAATTGTCCTCTAAAGAGGCACAGGTTGGCTTACTGGATATGTAAACTCAGACCAGATATCTGTTGTATACAAGAATCTCATCTTACCTTAAAGGATAAAAATAGACTCAGGGTGAAAGGATGGACATCTATAATACAGGCAAATGGACATCAGAAAAAAGCAGGGGTTGCAATTTTATTTGCAGTACAATTGGCTTTAAACCAACAAAGATAAAGAAAGATAAGGATGGTCACTACATGTTTGTCAAGGGAAATACCCAACATAAAGAGATTTCAATAATTAACATTTATGCACCCTCTCAGAATGCTCTTCAGTTTATAAAGCAAACTAATGGATACGAACAACTTGATATCTTCTTGCACTGTAATAGTTGGAGATTTTAACACCCCTTTGACAGTCTTGGACAGATCTTCCAAGAAGAAACTAAACAAAGAAATATTATTTTCTTATTTTATTTTTTTTGTGTGAGACAGAGCCTCAAGCTTCACCCTGGATAGAGTGCCATGGCATCACAGCTCACAGCAACCTCCAATTCCTGGGCTCAAGTGAGTCTCGTGCCTCAGCCTCCCAAGTATCTGGGACTACAGGCGCCCGCCACAATGCCCGGCCATTTTTTTTTTTTTTTGGTTGCAGCTGTGATTGTTGTTTGGCGGGCCTGGGCTGGATTCGAACCCACCAGCTCAGGTGTACGTGGCTGGCGGCTTAGCCCATGGTGCCACAGGCACCGAGCTAACAAATATTAGACATAAACCTGACCCTAGAACAAACAGACTTAACAGTCATCTTCAGAACATTTCATCCTAATAAAGCTGAATATGCATTCTTCTCATCAACCTATAGATCATCCTCCAATCTAAGATTGATCATATCTTAGGACACAAGTCTAACCTCAGCAAATTTAAAAGAATAGAAATTATTCCTTGTATCTTCTTGGACCACCATGAAATGAAAGTTAAACTCAACTGCAACAAGAATCTTTATAATCAAACAAAATCATGGAAACTAAATAATCTTAGGCTGAATGATAGCTGGGTCAAAGATAAGATTAAGAAGGAAATCAAGAAATTTTTGGAACAAAATGATAATGAAGACACAAATTATCAAAACCGGTGGGATACTGCAAAGGCAGTCCTCAGAGGGAAATTTAGACCGTTGGAAGCCTTCATCAAGAAAACAGAGAGGAAGCCAACAATGGATCATCTCAAGCAATGGGAAAAGGAAGAATATTCCAACCCCAAACCCAGCAGAAGAAAAGGAATAACCAAACCTAGGGCATAATTAAATGAAATTGAAAACAAAAGAATCATTTGGAAGGTCAACACAGAAAGTTGGCTTTTTGAGAAGACTAATGAAATTGATAAACCTTTGGCCAACCTAACTAGAAACAGAAAAGTAAAATTTCTAAGATCATCTATGAGAAATGATAAAGGAGAAATAACATCAGATATCTCAGAAATTAAAAAAAAAATCCTCAATGATTAGTACAAAAAAAACCCTATTCCCAGAAATATGAAAATCTGAAGGAAATGGACCAATATCTGGAAGCATGCCATTTTCCTAGACTCAACTAGAAGGAATTAGAAATTTTGAATAGACCTATATCAATCACTGAAATAGCATCAACAATACAAAACCTCCCCCAAAAGAAAAGTCCGGGACCAGATGGCTTCACATCTGAATTCTATCAAACCTTTCAAGAGGAACTAGTATCTATATTACACAACCTTTTCCAAAGCATAGAGAAAGAAGGAATACTTCCCAACACAGTCTATGAAGCAAATATCACCCTGGTCCCCAAACCAGGAAAGAATCCAATAAAGAAAGAAAATTATGGATGTATTAATCAGTGAGATGTAAGCATTTCACATTGTATATCAAATCAATACACTGAACTCCTTAAATGCAACAATGTACACAGTTATGATTTAGTAAAAACAAAAAAGTAAATAAAATAAGTAAAAATAGGAACATTAAAAAAAAACTAAGAGAGAAGCATGGAACAATTTTTCCGTCAGGGCTCCTAGAAGGATCAACCATAGTAATCAACCCTGCTTACATCTTAATTTTGGACTTCTGGCCTCCTGAAGTGTAAGAGAATGAAATTTTTTTACAGTAACCTAATCAGTATTAATTTATTATTGCAGCCCTAGGGAATTAATACAAATGATATAGTATTATTTTTTCCAGTGTAAAAATCTAGAAATAACGTAATTATCCACCAATAAGGGATTAATTACACAAATTCAAATTATTATTATTTTTTTTTTTATTTTTTTATTTTTTGGAGACAGAGCCTCAAGCTGTCACCCTGGACAGAGTGCTGTGGCATCACAGCTCACAGCAACCTCCAATTCCTGGGCTCAAGCGAGTCTCCTGCCTCCGCCTTGCAAGTAGGTGGGACTACAGGTGCCGACGACAACGCCCCGCCATTTTTTTTTTTTTTTTTTTTTTGGTTGCAGCCATCATTGTTGTTTGGCGGGCCAGGGCTGGACTCGAACCCGCCAGCTCAGGTGTACGTGGCTGGCGCCTTAGCCCGTTGAACCACAGGCGCTGAGCCACAAATTCAAGTTATAATACAGGGTGTCCATAGAAGTCCACACAAACTTTATGGACACTCTGTATAATACCATGTGATCATTTTAAAAAATGATAAATATTTATAGATTAAAGAAATTATTTTTTCTATGTTATAAGGCAATTTAAGAAAATTTTATGCTATTGTAAAAAATTTAATAAAAATAAGTCACAAAAATATGGAAGGTGTCCTTGGTAAGATTTTTTTTTGAGACAGAGTCTCACTATGTCACCCTTGGTAGAGTGCTGTGGCATCACAGCTCACAGCAACCTCAAACTCTTGGATTTAAGAGATTCTCTTGCCTCAGCCTACCAAGTAGCTGGGACTACAGGTGCCTGCCACAACACCTGGCTATTTTTTGGTTGCAGTTGTCATTGTTGTTTTAGCAGGCCTGGGCCGGGCTCAAACCTGTCAGGTTTGGTGTGTATGGCCAGCACCCTACTCGCTGAGCTACAGGTGCTGAGCCGTCCTTGGTAAGATTTTACAGTAATAAATTGTCTATATTTTTATTAATTAAAGTTAATTTAGTCCAAATTTAAAATATTTTAAGGGATTTGTACATTCATGATTTTTAACGAATACATTTCAATTTTTAGTAAATGAAAACAGAATGAAAAATTATAGTAAAATTAGTTTGGGACAAAGGTTGAATCTGTTACATCAAACTCATTTTCGGGAAAAGAATGACTCCATTATATCATAATTGAACCACATCTAAAATAATGTCTATTAGCTTTTAAATATCTTTACTATTTTGTAAATATGGTACTAATTTACCTTGCATTAGTGAAGTCTTTTAAAAATTATTATTATAGTAATATCTTTTGTACTAAGTGTTCAGTATTTGCTATGGAATGAATGAATGAATGTAAAACCACTGCCTATAAGAAACCTGAGGAGATAAGACATAAATATCTATTGATCTGATGTAGCTAAAAGAGAGCTATCTACACAAAGCAATCTGCTAAGTGCCAGATGAGAGTGTTTTCAGTAAGCACTGTGTGAGGAATGATCATTTTCAGTAAAATGATTAAGAATAACTTCATCTAATGTAGGTAGGATTTAAGTTGGGCCCTGAAAGGAAAATTTTTGTTTGTTTGTTTTTCTTTGAGACAGAGTCTCACTCTGTCACCCTGGGTAGAGTGCCAGGGTATTATAGCTCATAGCAACCTCAAACTCTTGGGCTCAAGTGATCCTCTTGCCTCAGTTTTTCTTTTTCTTTTTGAGACAGAGTTTTACTATGTCACCCTCGGTAGAGTGCCATGGCGTCACAGCTCACAACAACCTCAAACTCTTGGGCTTAAGCGATTCTCTTGCCTCAGCCTCCCAAGTAGCTGGGACTACAGGCACCTGCCACAAAGCCTGGCAATTTTTTGGTTGCAGTTGTCATTGTTGTTTGGCAGGTCTAGCCTGGATTTGAACCCGCCAGCTCCTATGTATGTGGCTGGCACCCTAGTCGCTTGAGCTACAGGCACTGAGCCTTGCCTCAGTTTTTCATTTTTTAGTAGAGATAGGGTCTCACTCTTGCTCAAGTGATCCATTCACCTGCCTTGGCCTCCCAGAATACCAGGATTACACACTGCACCTGGCTGTGAAAGGGACGTTTTAATAAAAATAGAGAGGAAGTAGGCTCATCAGAATAATCATTTTTAGAATTTGTCATTTCAATAATATTTCTTTATTATTTCTGAACATGATTTGAAAATTTTCTCTTTTTGACCTTTGAATAAATAAAATTCTCCATTTCACCAAATATTTCTCCAGGGAGTTCAAGACTATATTACTTACCTTGTTCTTCTCTGGCTCACTCATGTTGTCTTCATCATACTTACCTGTTGAAAATCCTACTCAACTGTTCAGTGCTCATCTCTGAACCATCTTCATTTATATACCTACAATGATTTTTTGCTGAGTCTTTCCCTTCCCATCTAACTTGCATCTTGTTAGGCCATAGTTTATGTGAGATAAGAGCTCCCAAATACTTGTCTTAATCTCTTTACCACTATGTACTTGGCTTTCTTCCCAACCTAAAGTGTATTTTGTCTTGTATTTAGTATGAACATTTTCATTTTTACAGTATGTGATTTAAAAATGTTTTCAGTAATAACTAACATGCAATAAAGTGAAAATAAGATATATTTTAAAAAATAATGTGGGAAACTAATTTTCATAAATTAAGTACTTTTTGAAACCATTGTATGTACCCTAAAAAAAAAAGTCATGTTCACTTCAGTAGCACATACACTAAAATTGGAATGAAATCCATGAAGCATTCTGTATTTTTTAATTCATATGTAATGGATACATTGTATACTATCTGGGTGATGGTCACAATTATCTCTTTGACTCAAGCAGTACAAAAGCAATCCATTGTACAACCAAAACATATAATCCCATAATATTCTGAAATTTTAAAAAAAACTGACTCCTCATGGCAAAGTAAGTTGTTACCTTCTTACTAAAGCTATCTTGGGTTCTCTCTTCCCTGTTGTTTTATGTGAGTGTGCACACATGTGTATTTGTGTGTGTGTTTTCTTTGGTTGTTTCATCCTCCCCTGCAAAGTTGCTTGCCTGTCTATCTTTCCTACTAAACTGCATATGTACTTTTTTTAACATAGGAACCAAGGTTAGTTTTTCTTTCCAGCTCTCAACTCAGGGCCTTGCCCATAGAAAATACTTAATAAATGGTTGTCAAAATGAACTGAATTCATGCTTACTTTAAGCATGAATTAAAGTAAGACACACTGTATTGGTTTGCTGTTTTTATTCTGATATCTGCCTTAATTTAAAGCTACCATAAAAGGTACTTAATACTCTAATATGCATTTATATGGTGACTGACTTTTTTTGAACTTGGGGTGAACCAGAATAACTTTCTTTTCCATTACTTTCTTTGTTACTGGTCTGGATTGGAAGGCAAACTTTCTCCCTTGTAATGATTATTGTTGAGCTGATTCAAGTACCAAGACAATTCCCAGGTGGCACTAATTCTTAACATGTCAAGATTGTAGAAGTTCCTATATAATAGCCTGTGGACCTTTTCTAATGTGAGAAATCATCTTTATATGTATTGTTGGGTTTTGCTTATTATTTTATCATATTTAATTCTTTAAATTATTTAAATATTACTGTTTTTTCCCATTTTACTGGTCAGGACACTAATGCTTAAACATAAATTGCATGAGTTTACACAGCTAGAAGGTGGTAGATGTGAACAAAATGTTGCTTGCTATACGCTGGCAATATGGATGATTTCTCTGTCTTCTTTCAGCTCTGAAGTCTCTGAAGTTCTGGAATGTTTAACATTATTTGAATATTTAGCTTATTTTAACATGATAAGATATTTGGCAAAATGAACTTGCTTTTGGGGGAAAGTGCTAGGTTGGTTTCATGCTCAAAACAGTTTCAGCTTTCTTCTAGCTCATTTGTTGACTGTGCAGTAGGGCTCTTCACAGTGGCAATGAAGCCATATCACTTTTTCAGTTTCACTAGATTTCAATGCTTCTTTTTTTTATTCTTGACTCTGAGTGATGGATATACAATTACAATGAGCTCTAAATTGTTTATCTAGTCTCCTTAGGGCTTTATGTATTTCATGACTTGTCCCAGAACTGTTGAACACACTGGCTCCATCTACTCTATGCTGAGACAGTCATCTTCCTACTGTATCTTCATTCAGAGTTCTCTTTTAAATTTTCACTTTGCAGGTTGTACTTTCTTCCCTTTTCCCTTATACTATGGATATTTGATTTTGCCATTTCCCTTGACAGAAGGTAAATTTATCTATTAAGAAGTCTTGAAATTATTACAATATTGTCAATTTTGTCTGCAATTTGTATTATATAAGGAGACAATTTGGGGGGCATAAAAATACTACATATTGTGTGGCGCCTGTAGCTCAGTGGGTAGGGTGCCAGCCACATACACTGAGGCTGGCAGGTTCGAACCCAGCCCGGGCCAGCTAAACAACAATGACAACTGCAACAACAAAAAAATAGCCAGGCATTGTGTTGGGTGCCTGTAGTCCCAGCTTCTTAGGCTCAGGCAAGAGAATTGCTTAAGCCCAAGAGTTTGAGATTGCTATGAGCTGTGATGCCATGGCACTCTAGCCAGGGTTGACAGCTTGGGACTCTGTCTCAAAACAAACAAACAAACAAAAAAACCTACATATCATAGTTTTTAGATTTCTAATCCCTTCAATTATATTCAAATAGGACTTCTTTCTAGAAAACAAAAATTTCTTGAATATTTTAGCACACTATTGTATGGATTATGAATTAATCTCTAAGTTTTTATTTCTGGAAAAGAAACTGTTTTAATTTAATTTTCTGAGAGGAATTAACCTCAAACCCAATGAAACTCTTTTTAATTTTTTTTTTTCTTTTTTTTTTTGCAGTTTCTGGCCGGGGCTGGGTTTGAACCCATCACCTTCAGCATATGGGGCTAGTGCCCTACTCCTTTGAGCCATAGGTGCCACCTCCCAATGAAACTCTTAATAGAAGCAATTTAGCCTTTTTTTCTGTTAAAATAGAGTCAATTTATTTATTTTTCTTATATATATAAACTCTATGTCATAGTTGCTAGCTGGAGCTAGCTCTTGGGCATGGAGAAATTCCTGGTAGGGAGACTTGGTGAATATGGACTCTTTCTAGAGGTCAGGGGTCAGATAGCTGTAGGTCTTGAAGATGGCATGAAAGGTGGCCTTGGCAACCTTGCCGAGGTGGCAGTGCAATCCCTGGCTGAGGTATGTAGCAGTCATCAGTGCTAGCCAGCAACAGCTTCTTGGGTACAGGGGCCGATATATTACCAGTGCCCTCAATGAGGCCAGGGATAAGATGCATCAGCACAGAACCACAGCATCCTGTCACCTTGCAAGGGATACTAGGAGACTTTCCAGTCTTATTTTCCTAGTACTCTTTCCACACAGAAACAGTGGAGAGTTTGACCAGGATGATGGCCCTTTGGATGGCATTAGCTAGCTCTGTGGGTCACTAACAGCCAGACTGACGTGGCCATTATAATCTCTAATGGCAACAAATGTCTTAAACCTGGTCTGTTGGCCATTGTGGGTCTGCTTTTTTACCAGCATATTCTTCAAAACCTCAGCCTTAAGAGAAGCCCCCAAGAAAAGCCTATGATCTCAGACTCCTTGATGGTCAGGGAAAGGGATAGATTTCCTACAGGGATGTGAGCTTCATGTCCTTGACCAAGTTTTCTGACTTAGTGACCAACATTCATCCACTCCTTGTCCTCAGTCTTGCCTCTATAAGCTCCAAGGCTTCAGGTGGTACCTTTAGGCCTGCTAGTATACCACCCATCATCTGCCATTCAGTGTTTTTTCAGAGAAAGAGAATAGCCTTTGTTTTCTATCGTTCATCTTTTTAATACTTTAATTTTAAATTAAACCCGATATAATCACATTGTAGAAAGAAAGAAAAATCCATTACTTAGTGCTTATAAACACCCATTCTTTCTTTCATGGTTAGAGAACCCTTACCAACCATAGTTTTGCTCAGCCATGATTGATGAAAACACAGTCTTATCGATAGGTATCAATTTGTTACCTCTCAGTTCCAAATTCACCATTCAGCATCCTGCAGGATGTTAAACTCTGTCAGTAGAGGGCACTAGAGAGACATTGCAAGAGGAAGATATTTTCCTTCCTGGTTCTGATGTGTTGGCTTGGTGGTATCTCTGGTGCCAACTTTTGTAGTCCAAGTGGCTTAAATAGCCTCCAGTTCTTATCGTGAATGAGCCTTTCTCAGTGCCCCACTCCTGAAATTTGGTCAGCTTCTCCAGTGCCAAATCTACATGTAGAGCATGGCCATCAGCAGCACCTAGTGGTCAGCAGCTTCCTCTGCACATCTCCTCTCCCCATTACCCTTTATTGCCATGTGCTTTTGCTGGTACCCAAGAGGTCAGATTTCCAAGTTTTGAAGGACAGATTTTCAGCATGCTCCAGCTGTGGCACCAGAACAACTTCTCTGCTATTCAGTGAACCATGTTCTCCAATAAGGTCTGCATCTCAGACCCTTGGGAAGCCTTTTTAGTGATCTATCTCAGCTTTAGGGGTAATAGCTGCTTCTTACATTCTGCTGATCCTTTATTCTGCAGAGTTTTGAGACCTTAATTAAGCTACTTGGAAATACAGTACACAACTTCCCTAGCTGACCACCTCTTTAAGTTGACCTAATTTTCATATACCAGACATGCACCACACATACGTATCAGTATAGTAGGCCTGGTTCCTTATATTGACCAGTTTGTTACCATCCCTTGGTTGGTCAACTTATAGAGATTCTCCTATGGTTTGATCCTTTTTGCTTTTATGATTTTACAGGTACATCTGGAAGGGGGCTTAGTCTCAGTAATAGTAATAGTTATTCCCTATTACTGAGGCAAAGCCTTCTTGATTACTTTATCCAATGCCCAGTGAAGTATGAATTTTACTATTCTGGCTTGTGGGAATAGGTGCTGTCTCTGGTCATGTGAGAGCACCAGGTAGTATTCCCTCTAATCTCTTCACATGGCTCTTTCTTGGCTTTGGGTAGTTCCCTCATATGCAGATGCTGATGAGTCTTCTGCTGAATAGGTAAAGGGGCACTTTATATATTTCTGGTTTTTGTTTTTTATTTCCCTCTCTAAAGCTCTCTATGGTCATCTTGGTCTTCCTGAACTCTCAGCTCTGTTTTCTCAACTAAAATAATCTGTCAGGGTCCCCCGGGTACTCCCTCCTAGTGCCGTTGCCTGAGATTTTCCTGAGTACCTCAGGCAGTAAGCTGGGGCAATCATAAGGGTCACCATGTGTTTCTTGCTGTCTCAGGGTTTCTCTGCCTTCATTGCTTGATGTCTGTGGTCTTAAAAACCATTGTTTCATATACAGTAAAACCTCCACTGTTGACCATCTCCCTACATTGACCACCTCCTTAAGTTGACCTAATTTTCATAGACTAAACATGCACCACATGTACTCATTGAAAAACTGACCTCTATATATTGACCACCTCTGTAAGTTGTATCCTGACCCATTGGATTGTGACACACAATATTAATTTACACTCTATAACTTGACCAGTTGAGTCCACTCTACACCAAAGGGTAGAAGATGTAGGCCCTGCCCCTTAGTTGTATTATTTTTTCTTCAGTATAAGTCGTTTTTTCATGTTTTAATATTACCATATTTTGGATTAGGCCTAATGTCCTATTGTTTATCTCATGTGTTGCAGAAGTTTTTTTAATGTGAAGGACAGGTCTGAATTATAGGTAACATCCAATAATTATTAAAGATTTTTTTTTTTTTTTTTTTCTGGCCGAGGCTGGGTTTGAACCTGCCACCTCCGGCATATGGGGCCGGCGCCCTACTTACTGAGCCACAGGCGCCACCTGAAGAATTTTATAGTTAAAATTATGATATGAGGCCCCAAAGGAAGAAGAACTCAAAGAGCTGACATTGAACGAAAAGGCTGATCTTTGACATTTTCTGGAAAGCAGCTGCCAAAGGAAGACAGCAAGCATTTTGGTGTGGGCAAGAACACAGTTAGCAACATCTAAAAATGTAAATATGAAAAGTGTTTAGAATGTACTTAAAGAGGCTCAGCGCCTGTGGCTCAATGGGCTAAGGTGCCAGCCACGTACACCTAAGCTGGCGGGTTCGAATCCAGCCCGGGCCCACTAAACAACAATGACGGCTGCAACCAAAAAATGGCCGGGCGTTGTGTTGGGCGCCTGTAGTCCCAGCTACTTGGGAGGCTGAGGCAGGAGACTCGCTTGAGCCCAGGAAATGGAGGTTGCTGTGAGCTGTGATGCCACAGCACTCTATCCAGGGTGTCAGCTTGAGGCTCTGTCTCAAAAAAAAAAAGAAGAATGTACTTAAAGAGATATGATAAGAAAGTTAGAGACCTATAGCAGAAAAGCAAAAAAGCTTCCCTCCATTAAGTCAATGAAGCCATATTAAGCTGGTTCAAACAAAAGAGGGCAGTTAATGGCTAAATCTCTGGATCCATGATTTAAGAAGTTACTAAAAAATTCACACAGGAATTCAAGGTGGTAGATTTCCAAGCATCAAGTGGTTGGCCCAATCAATTTAAACAAAGATAAATGCACCAGAATGTTTATTGCAGCCCAATTCATAATTGCTAAGTCATGGAAGAAGCCCAAGTGCCCATCAACCCATGAATGGATTAATAAATTGTGGTATGTGTACACCATGGAATATTACGCAGCCTTAAAGAAAGATGGAGACTTTACCTCTTTTGTGTTTACATGGATGGAGCTGGAACATACTCTTCTTAGCAAAGTATCTCAAGAATGGAAGAAAAAGTATCCAATGTACTCACCCCTACTATGAAATTTATAAGCACCCACACTTCTATATGAATGCTATAACCCAACTACAGCCCAAGATGAAGAGGAAAAAGGAGTGGGGGAGGAGGGAGAATACAGGTAGAGGGAAGGTATTAGTGGGACCACACGTATGGTGCATTTTAAAAGGGTACATGTTAAATCTACTAAGTGTAGAATATAAATGTCTTAATACAATAACTAAGAAAATGCAGTGAAGGCTATGTTAACCAGTTTGATGAAAGTATTTCAAATTGTATATAAAACCAGCACATTGTACCCCATAATTGTATTAATGTACACAGCTATGATTTAATAAAAATTAATTAATAATTAATTAATTTTTTAAAAAGCAAAGAAATTTAAACTGTGACAGAAAGTCCTATGTGGTGAATCCAATGACGTTCCAGTAGAAGTGATGGAAGAATTTATCAGAAAGTTACCAGAAGGCTGGGCACAGTGGCTCATGCCTATAATCTTGGTACTTTGGGAGGCCAAGGTAGGTGGTTTCCTTGAGCTTGGGATTTGGAGACCAGCCTTACCAAGAGCGAGGCCCCATTTCTACTTAAAATAGAAAAACTAGCCAGGCATTATGGCAAGCACCTGTAGTCCCAGCTATTTGGGAGGCTCAGGCAAGAGAATCACTTGAGCCCAAGAGACTAAGGTTGAGGTCATCTATGATGATGCCAAGGCACTCTACCCAGGGCAACTGAATGAGACTCTGTCTCAGAAAAAAAAAAAAGAAAAAGCAAGTTCCCAGACTTCGCCAGAAGCTTAAAAGATGACAACATGTTTAACACTGGTGAGTGTGGATTCTTTTTCAAGTCAGTGCCTAACAGGAGCCTCATTATGAATAGTGACAAGTGTAAAAGTGGAAAACTTTCCAAAGAACTTTCACAATTCTGTTTTGCGCTAACCCCACTGAAGAGAAACTAAAACCTTTTGTGATTAGTAAATTGGTAAAGCCATACACATTCAAGACCCTCAAGCCTGAAGACCACCCTGTCATTCAGAGATCAGACAAATGCACATGGATGACTGCTGCCCTGTTCAAGGAGTGGGTAAAGGATATTAACTGAGAAATGAAGAAGAAAACAGTCTATTCTACCAACAGTAGAAAACTATCCTGGCCACCCACAAGTGAATCATCTTCCATTTATGACACTGAAATTTCTGCCTCCAAACACAACCTCAGATATCCAACCTCTTGTACAATGCATCATCAAAACATTTAAAATGTACTACTAAGGCCAGCCCCTGCAGGGGATCATTACTAAAACACAAATGTGTGGTCTGCCTATGAAAGCAACTTTATCTGCTGTATCAGTTAATGCTCAGGATACTGTCCTCTGGATCAGTTCTTCTCAGAATAAAATTCAGCCAGAAATGACACAGGAGTGTTTCAAGAAAGTTGTCACAACCCAAGAGTACGATGTTTTGGCCCCATCAGACAGTCTATCTCCCATGCCAGAATTCGAAGGAGTAGATTTTTGAAGGTTTTGTTATAATGGATGATGAGGTGGCAACCTGTAATGAACCTGACCCAGAAGCAGCTTTCCTGTTGATTGACTAGTGTAAAAGTACATGAAGCTGCTGATGAAGTGGAAGAAGCAAGTGAGGATGACACAGAAATTGCAAAAACTCCAAAGGAAGAGGATGTCAGGCATCTGATAATGCAGTTAAAGTCATTTGCTGGGGAGGGGAAATGCCCAGGTATGCTGAGTGGTGTAGCCAGCATTGAGGTGTTTTCTTCACTTAACATTTGTAATAAGAATAAGAAACAGACCAAGTTTGACTCTTTTTTCAGAAAGAATGATCAAATCATGAGAAAAAAGTAAATGTATTGATTTCATGTAATACTGTATGAATGATTTTACTGTTTTGATCATGTATGATTTTGTATGATATTCTCTAATAAGAGCTATACAAGAAAGTAAAGTACATGTATACCTCAATACAGTAGGTCTAGATCCTTATGTTGACCACCTCAGTTTGTTGACCAGTTTGTTACAGTCCCTTTGGTGGTCAACTTTCAGAGGTTCTTTTGTATTTTGTCTTCCTCCCTCTCTGCTCTTTCTTCTCTGAGCTGGGAGGGTAAATCTGGTGCCTGTTTCTTCATCTTGTGTGGAAGCAGAAGTCCGGCAATAACTTTTTACCACTAAGCTGTTGTTTTCTAGAATTTGGCTCCAGTTTTCTAAATAACTTGCTTATAGTGCTGTTTTTAGATCTGTAAATTGAAGATATTAACTGTTTTCCAGTTACAGTGGTTGGGGATTTGCTTAGACCATTCGCTCTTTTTGCTACATTTTCTCAATAAATTCAGAGTATAATTTTTTAAATAAGTAATTAAGATTAACATTAATAATATGACTGTGTAAATGTTCCCCACTAGGCCATCTGTGGTAACATTTCTTTTTATGTAGACTTTGTTATTCCTTGTGGTTAATAATTGCATTGTATTAACACAACTGGGCAGCCATTAGAAAAAAGATAAAGTTGAAGAGATATTTCACTACAGGACAGGAAAATCTTCAAATAAAATTAAAATTTAGTTTTTTTCAAAAGAGAAGCCAGGATTGGGCATGGTGACTCATGCCTGTAATCTTAGCACTTTGGGAGGCTGAGGCAGAAAGATCACTTAAGCCCAGGAGTTCAAGACCAGCCTGGGCAACATAGCAAGACCGCCTCTCTTTGAGAAAAGAAAAATACATTAGCTAGTTGTGGCATGTGTCTGTATTCCCAGCTACTCAGGAGGCTGAGGCAGGAGGATTGCTTGAGCCCAGAAGTTTAAAATTACATCAAGCTATGATTATGCCATGGTGCTCCAGCCTGGGTGACAGAGCAAGATTCTGCTAAGAAAAAAAAAAGTGAAACATAAAAGCACTAGAGGAAAATATGGGTAAAATCTTGTATAACCTCGGAGTGGGGAAGGCCTTTCTAAAACCTTAACTCAAAGATTGCTAAATTCAGCTACATAAAAAGCACCAAAAATTTGTCTATACCAAAAGATATCATAAGCAAAGTCAAAAGAGTTTATATCTCATATCATAGGGCTAATATCCTTTTACAAGAAGGGCTCCTTCTTTATAGAAGAAAAAGATAAATAGAAGAAGTGGCGAAGGATATAGATATGCATTTCCTACGAAAAGATATACAAATGGTCCTTAAGCATGTAAAATGAGGCCCATCCTCACTCATTTTAAGAGAAAGGACAATGCATCCTTGTTTTCTTTTAATACTTTGTTGGGTCAATAAATGTATTTATTCTTTGATCTCACTTTTGGGAATCTATTTTATAGATATATCCTGCTTATTTATGTATATAGTTGTTCATTGCAGTACTGCATGTAATAGTAAGACTTGGAAATAATCTAAATGTTTAGTAATAGAGGACTGGTTGGATTAAACTATAGCACAGTTTTCCAAGTACTTCTGTTAAATACCTACTAACAATTTTTTTTTTTTGCAGTTTTTGGCCGGGCCACGTTTGAATCCACCACTTCCAGTATATGGGGCCGATGCCCTACTCCTTTGAGCCACAGGCGCTGCCCAATACCTACTAACATTTTTTCCAATTTTTTTAGTTTTTCAAATTGCTTGGCCCTTCCTTTCTTGTTTTTCTTAGAAATTTTTTCCTGAAGTTCTTTGTTCTCCTGTGTCAATGTGGTCTGGGTAATCTCTGGTCCTTTTGTGCACTGTAAGTCTTGGGACTTGACTTCTCTCTTGTGCTGCAGCCCTGTTTCTTAGATCCAATGTCATCTTTTCTCATGGTTGACTTCTTTGTTTTGACTCATTATATTTCTAGTTGATTCTAGAGAAAGGATACATTGTACGTATTTTTTTTGAATCCTTGACTATTTGAAAATGTTTTGTTCTACTCTCAGTTCATTGATAATTTGTCTTAAAATTCGCACAACAAATATTTTCAATGTTAGTTGAAAATTATTCATTTGGAATGTGGAAAATACCATGCCACTTTATCCTGTCCAGATCAAATTTATAAAATATTGTTTGGCCATTTCCTCCCCCATTTTACCTAATTATTTCTGTTATTGGGCTTTCACTTTTCCTTTGCTGTTCATGTTTGAGTTTTGTTTTTATAAAGACAGGAACAAAAATCAAGTAAAGATCTATTACTTTCATATTTTACTAGAAACAGAAACTAAAAACATTACCAGGAAAATGAAATTTTAGAGAGATATGCAAAATTTATTACCAATTTGCTGCTTTCTGATTTTATAGACAAAATTAATCAGCATTAATTTCAGCAGCATTTATATAGGCTGCCTTCTCGAACTCATTTTTTGCTGTATCTCTGAGGTTCTTTCTGAGATCCCTTTCCTGCTTGCCCTTAGAATTTAGAATTTCCTTTAATGGGTGTACTGGTGGAAGATTTTTAGTTTCATTTGTCTGAAAATATCTTTATTTTACTTAGATTTTTGTAAGAGATTTTTGGCGATTACAGAATTATTTTTCTTTAGTACCTTGAAAATGCCTTTCCACCTTCTTTCTGAGAAGTCACCTATTAATTGTTGTTAAGGAACAAATGAATGTATTTTTATTTAAAGTAGTTTATTAATTAACTTAAATATCTTCTTATATTTTTATCTTACAGGGAATACAGTGAGTAACCTGATTATGATCATACCTCCAATTTTTGGTGCAATTCAGAGTATTAGAGATGGTCTGGAGAAACGATACGTTGCTTCTTACTTAGCACTCACAGGTATGTATAACAATTCATTTGAAAAATGCTTTCACATAGGCTGTTTTTCTTATGCATTTCAAAAAGCAGTTCTCAGGTGGCGCCCGTGGCTCAAGGAGTAGGGTGCCAGCCCCATATACTGGGGATGGTGTGTTCAAGCCCAGCCCTGGCCAAAACTGCAAAAAAAAAAAAAAAAACGTAGAAAAGCAGTTCTCAATTTTGTGTTCTTTATTACACAACTTGAACATATTATGAAATTTCTTAATTAAAACTCCACAGACTGACCAGGCACTGTGGTTCATACCTAATCCCAGACATTTAGGAGGTAGAGGTGGGAAGATTGCTTGAGGCCAGGAGTTTGAGACTGAACTGGGCAACAAGAGGTCCTGTCTCTACCAAAAAATGTTAAAACTTAGCTTTGTGTGCTGGTATATGTGTATAGTCTTAGCTACTTGGGAGGCTAAGGCAGGACTTGAGTTTGGGAGTTGGCAGGTATGGTGACCTGTGATGATGCCACTGCACTCCTCTCCGTTGCCTGGGCAACAGAACAAGACCCTGTCTCACAAAACAAAACAACAAAACGAAAACAAATAAAGCACCAACCAAAAAAGAAAAAAAAAAAACCCTCCAAAAGCCTTGCCAGTAAATTGAACTGCATTTTGAATAAAAAATTTTTAGAAAGTATAAAATATTTCAAAATACAGAAAAGAACAGAGATAATACAACAAACATGTCCACATATCTTACCACCTAGCTTTGTCAGGTCTTAATAGTTTGTAATGTTTGTTTCAGATCTTTTTATTTTTTAAGGGAATAAACTACTATAGATAAACTTGACTTTATCCACCTCAACCTCCAAGTTTCTCCCTTAAACCAATCTCTATTCTGAATTTGATGCTTATCATTTTCTCATGTTTTTATGCTTATGCTACATATATATGTGTCCTTAAATGTATATTTAGTATGGTTTTATATGGTTTTAAATTTTTTAGAAACTATACCATCTAACTTTTTGCAACTTATATTCTTACATAGAACATACAAGCTACTCACTATATTCTCTGTAAGAGAAAATATAAGAAGATACTTAACTTAATCAATATTACTGTAAATAAAAATACATTCATTTGGTCCTTAACAACAATTAATAGGTGACTTCTCAGAAAGATGGTGGAAAGGTATTTTCAAGGTACTGAAGAAAAATAATTCTGTAATCACCAAAAATTTCTTATAAAAATCCAAGTAATATAAAGATACTTTCAGACAAATTAAAAATTTTCCACTAGCACACCCTGTAAAGGAAATTCTAAGGGCAAGGAGGAAAAGGATCTCAAAAAGAACCTCAGAGATGCAACAAAAAATAAATTTGAGAGGGCACCCTATAAAAATGCTACTGAATGTGTGGTGCATGGACATTGCATGACAAGACTAATACAGAACTGGGTTAATTTTGTCTGTAGAATCAGAAAGCAACAAATGGGTATTTGCATTTTACTTGTCTCTTAAAAGTTTTATTTTCATGGTATCATTTTTAGTTTCTAGTTTCTGTTTCTAGCAAAATTTGAAAGCAATGGCTCTTAATTTGATTTTTGTTCCTGTTTATTTCTTATTTAAAAATAATTTGAGGTGGATATCGTGGTTCTGCCTACAATCCAAGCATTTGGGGAGGCCCAGGCAGAAGGACACTTAAGGCCAGGAGTTCAAGACCAGCCTGGGAAACATATTGAGCCCCCCTGCCTCTACTGAAAAATTTAAAAAAAAAATTAGCCAGGTGTGATGATATGCACCTGTAGTCCTAGATACTTGAGAGGCTAAGGCAAGAGGCTTGCTTGAGCCACAAGTTCGAGGCTGTAGTCAGCTTATAATATGATCATGCTACTCCACTCCAGCCTGAGTGAGAGAGCAAGACCTTGTCTGTTAAAAAAAAACAAAACACAAACTTACTGAAACAGAAGAATTACAAAACACATCAGCCTCTCTTACCTTCATCCCCCATAAATATACACATACCCATATATACATATATTATATGTGTGTATATGTGTATGTACCTGACAAAAGGGAGCAGTCTTGAACAAGGAATCTCTTTTTTTTTTTACATTCATTAAAAAAATTACCTTTTTCTTTATCTTTAAAGCAAGATAGTAGTCAAACTAATTTTTCTTTTTTGTTTTAAGACACAGTCTTCCTTTGTCACCCACATCAGAGTGCAGTGGCATCATTATAGCTCATTGCAATCTCAAACTTAAGTGAGCTTCCTTTCTCAGCCTCCCAAGTAGTTGTGAATACGGGCATGCCACCATGCCCAGCTAATTTTCTACTTTTTTTTGGTAGAGACAGGGTCTTGCTCTTATTCAGGTTGGTCTCAAACTCCTGGCCTCCATCAATCCTCCCACCTCAGCCCCCAGAATGCTAGGATTACAACTGGGTGCCACTGAGCCCAGGCAGAATAGTAAATTTGAGGGAACATAAGGAAGTCTTTATTTTGGTAGAAATCTATGACATGAAATTATTGAGAAAAAAATGCAAAGTGAAAGCTATAGCTGAAAACATGACATAAAAGAACAAGATAATAGGACATGAGGTGCATCCCAAAGAACTATCCTTCTATGGTGTACAGAGTAGAACATTGACATCACAATGAGCTCAGAGACTACATCTAAAAACAGTTTCCAAATCAGAGCAGTTGCCAAACATGATTTTGGAATTTTAGGTTATAGTATTTTAGGTAAGTGAAAGCTATAATGCATTTCAGAAATGGTAGTAACAACCAAGCAAGGTGGCTCATTCCCGTAATACTAGCACTCTGGGAGGCCAAGGGAGGAAGATTATTTGAGATCAGAAGTTCAAGACCAGTCTGAGCAAAAGCAAGATCTCATCTCTACTAAAAGGAGAAAACATTAGGCAGGTATGGAGGCACACACCCGTAGTCCCAACTACTCAGGAGGCTAAAGCAGGAGGATCACTTGGGCCCCAGAATTTTAAGTTACCATGAGCTATGATGACACCACTGCACTTGAGCCAGGGTAACAGAGTGAAACTGTCTCAAAAAATAAATTAGTTACAGTTAAATAAAATATGAACGTCAGTTCCTCTTTCACACTACCCTTCAAGTGCTCAATACCCACCCATTGCTTGTGGTTACTATATTGGGCAGTGCAGATACAGAATATCTCCATCATGGCAGAAAGTTCCACTGGCTAGCCATACTAGAGGATGATGTTTATTCAACCAATAGAAAGACTGGAAAAACTGACAAAATGTCTGATGGTGAACGTTTAATATATTTAACTATAGATCTAAGACTAAAACAGACATGGGAAGGGTTAAAGTATAGTGTATTTGGACATTATATATTCTGAGAAAATACAGTCTTTTAAAGGGAGAAGGAGAGAAAGGGCAAAATAGAACTAGATCATTGTTATCTAGGTAGTAAGCTGAACATTAAAGAATACGACTTAAAAGTAGCAAATCAGATAGGAAAAGTTTAAGTAAAGAAAAAAAAGGAGAGGGGTTTAAGATTACTATAAAAGACATAAATACAAAAGAAACTGTTAGAAGCAACAAAACACTTTTTTCCTAATTTTTTTTTTTTTGAGACAGAGTCTTACTTTGTCCCCCTCTGTGGAGTGCCATTGCATCATAGCTTACAGCAACCTCAAACTATTGGGCACAAGCAATCCTCTTACCTTCCCTCCCAAGTAGCTGGGACTATAGGCACCCTTCACAATACCTAGCTACTAAATTTCTTTTAAAGAGCAAAAAAGACACATTTCTTAGAGAAAGTAAGACAATGAATATAGAATAATATGTGAACTTATAGTAGTAAAACAGTATGACAGTTAATACTAAACATATCAGTCATATCAACCAATATGAAATAGCTTAATTTACCTTTCAAAAAAAAGAAAAAGATTTTAAATTGACTCACAAAACAAGACCCAACTTTATGCAGTATACCGAAGATTACACCTAAAACAAAGTTATCTAGAAAACTTAGAAGGAATAGAATAGGCAAAAAAAAAATCAAAGAAACAGAAATAATAAGAAAGCAGGGGTAGTAATGTTGATACCATATAAAGTAGAATTCTCATCAAAAAAGCATTAAATGTGACACAAAGGACTTTATAGTGCTAATGCCACAATTTACAATGAAAATATAACACTTATGAATATCTGCAGCAACTAATACAATATATAACACTTAGGAATATCTCTGCCAACACCTTTTTTATGTGGTAGAAACTACAAGAGGTGCAAGGAGAAATAGAAACATACGAATAATAAAAGACTTTATGACATACTAAGTACATGACTGGTCAAGTGAACAAAACCCCACCAATATCTAGAAGACCTAAACAACATAATCAACAAGGTAAATCTTACAGATTTATGCTGAACTTTATACCCTGATAATAGAGAATACAGGGTGTCCATGAAGTTCACGCAATTTACTATGTTAAACTATTTTAAATTGCACAAGAACTTTATGTCTACCCTATATATCCTCTTCTCAAGTACACATAGAACATTCATAAAAACTAAACATATGGATATGCTAGTTTCCCTAATCTGATGACTATATATTTCACTACATATCCCATGGATATGTATAATTATTTGTTAATTAAATGGAAATTTAAAAAATTTAAAAATAAAAACAAAACAGTAAAGTCTGTGAAGCAAAAACATTAAAACAGCATTCTCTAATCACAGTGCATCAACATTAGAAATTAACAAAATCAAGGTATAAAAGGACTCTTCTATTTTGAAAGTTTTAAGTATTCTATTAACTCTTGGTTAAAAGGGATAATGCATATTAAATTATAGAATTTCTGAAATACATCTGCAATGAGTACTCTGCATATTAGAATATGTGGGGATTATTTAAAGCAACTATCAGGTTAACTCATAGGCTTAAATATTTAATGAAAATAAAAGCAAAAAGGCCGAGTGTGGTGGCTCACACCTGTAATCTTAGCACTCTGGGAGGCCAAGGCAGGTGGATTGCCTGAACTGGGGAGTTCAAGACCAGCATGAACAAAGGTAGACCCCATTTCTGCTAAAAATAGAAAAACTAGTAGGGTGTGGTGCTAGTGGTTGCCTATAGTCCCAGCTACTTGAGAGCCTGAAGAAAGAATTGCTAGAGCCTAGGCATTTGAGGCTGCTGTGACCTATTACATCACGGCACTCTATGCAGGGGGAATGAGTGAAATTCCGTCTCCAAAAAAAAATTTTTTTTAAACGTGAAAAATTTGGCTTCATGCATAGAGCTCAAGTGGCTAAGGTGCCAGCCACATACACCAGAGCTGGCAGGTTCGAATCCAGCCTGGGCCTGCCAAGCAACAATGACAACTACAACCAAAAAATAGCCAGGTGTTGTGATGGGTGCCTGTAGTCCCAGCTACTTGGGAGGCTGAGGCAAGAGAATTGCTTAAGTCCAAGAGTTGGAGGTTGCTGTGAGCTGTGATGCCACAGCACTTTACCCAGGGCGACAGCTTGAGGCTCTTCCCCCACCCCCAAAAAGGTGAAAAATTAGGTAAAACCTCACTGAAAAGACAAGAAAATAAAATAATAATAAATGTTTAAGAGAAGAAATTGTAAAGATAAAACCAGAAATCAACAAAATAGAGTACAGAAAAACATAGTTCTAATGTATAAAATTCTCTTCGAGAAAAGCTAGACAACTAACTAAATCACCAAAAAAAGGAAACAAGCATACATAAAATAGGAAATGACAAAGGGACTATCCATTGAAACACAGGGGAAAACTTAAAGCCCTGTGTTAAAACTTACATGCTGTGTAAATCAATTGATAATTGGATAATTTCCTAGGAAAATACAATTTAATAAAATTGACCCCAGGGAAGATTTAAAAGCTTTGAGTGGACTTATATTATTTTTGAGACAGATCATAGCTTACAGCAACTTCAAACTCTTGGGCTCAAGTGATCTTCTTGCCCCAGCCTCCTGAGTAGCTGGGATTACAGGCACCCACCACGACACGCAGCTAGATTTTCTATTTTTAGGAGAGATGGGTTCTAGCTTTGCTCAGGTTGCTCTCAAATTCCTGAGCTCAGGAGATAGACCTGCCTCGATGTCCCAGAGTGCTAGGATTACCAGCATGAGCCAGCAGGGCGGCCTGTGTAGCCTGATTTCTTTTTTTCTTCCTTTCCTACCTTCTTTTTCTTTTTCTTTCTTTCTTTTTTTAAAAGATAAGTTCTCACTCTGTTCCTCACACTGTAGTATAGTGGCATGATCACTGCTTACTGTAGTCTCAAACTCCAGTGCTTAAGCAGTCTGCCTTCCTCAGCCTTCCCAGTAGCTTGGTGTGGGCTAATTTTTTACCATTTTTCAGAGATAAGGTCTTTCTCATGCTGATTTCCAACTCCTAGCCTCAAGCATTCGTCCCAATTTAGCCTCCTGAGTAGCTAGGATTATAGGCATGAGTCACCATGTGCCCAGACGAGTCAATCAATTTCTAAACAAGAAACAGAAAATTTTACCAAAGAACTCCTGTAAAAAAAGCAGTGGCTTGGATAATTTCACAGAGAATTCTAAACCTTCAAAGACCAGATAGCTCCAATGCTGTGTAGATTATTCCAGAGCATACATAATAAAGGACATCTTCCAAATTCTTTTTATCAAGCCAACAGCATTGTTACAAAAACCTGATAATAATACTATCAAAACAGAAAATTGAGAACTAGTATTATAAATGAATATCAATTCAAATGTTGTAAATCAATTATTAGCAAGCAGAAATGAAGGAGTTACTGATAGAAGTAACAACATGGACAAACCTTAAAGAAAATAGACACAAAAGGCCACAGATTATATGATCCTATTTATATGAAATTTCTAGAAATACTAAAATTATAGAGATTAAAAAGTAAATTAGTGGTGTCCTGGGATTTAAAGTGCGAGTGGATATTTTCTGTAAACAATAAGGAAAATTTGGGAGGTATAAGGAAAATTTGGGAGGTGATGGAATTATTATAAAACTGGATTCTGGTAATGGTTGGATCACTCTTTGCATTTACTAAAACTTATCAAACTACTTAAAGTGAGTAAATTTAATGGTATGTAAATTATATCTCAATAAAGTTAAAAAAACAAAAGCCAGTGACCACAGAAAATGGAAGAATGTTCACATTGTGTGACAGTAGGAAGGATATTTGGTCTTTACATCTAAGGGACGATGAAAGAAGAGAGAAAGTAGTAGAGAAGAATATAGGTGTAGAAAGGTTTAAGTAGGTAAGAGAATGTGTAAGTGCTATAACCCTTCTCTGGGGGAATGTGACTACCTTTCCCATTGTACCTGGCAAGTAGAATCCAGCCAGGCTCTCCTAAGTAAGTGTTCAAGATTAGGTGAATTCTATTTGTCACCGTATGTTTGAGGATTGTTCGTCAAAGCAAAAAGCAGTCTTATTAAGTGACTTTCTATATTAATGACCAAAAATCATTAAAATAATTTTTATTGGTACATATTAGATGTATATGTTTTCAGAGTATAGGTGATAACTTGATACAATCATATTATCAAACCATGATAATTGGTATATTCATCTCCTTAAATATTTATCTTAATGCTAGGAACATGCAAATTATTCTTTGCCAGCTATTTTGGAATACACAATACATTAATGTTAAATATAGTCACTGTACTCATCTGTTGAAATACCAGGTCTTATTTGTTCTAAGTATGTATTTTTAGCCATTAATCAATCTCTCATCATACATCTCTTTTTTTTTTTTTGAGTCATAGTTTCAGTCTGTTACTCAAGTCTAGAGTGCAGTGGTACCAACACAGCTCACAGCAACCTCGAACTCCTGGTCTCAAGTCATCCTCCTGCCTCAGCCTCTCAAGTAGCTGAGACCATAGGCATGTGTCTCCATACCTGATTTTTCTGTTTTTTGTAGAGATGAGATCTTACTTGTGCTCAGGCTTCCTCTCATTTGTTTGATGTTTATATAGATATAATGATGTTTCTACCACATATTTCACATATTATGCTAATGTGCTCCCTTCTTGTATTCATGTGAATATATGCAGGTATATATTTTTCAAATTAATTGTTCCTGCAAGCTTCTTCCAAGTGAGGTTCTTCTAGCTGAAAAAAGTTTGGGGGTAGTTATGGGAAACTAAAATACAACACAATAAAGGCAACATGATCAATTGTTAGGCCGGCCTCATTTTCAGTAACTCTTCATAAAAAGCAGCCTTATAAAATTTGTTTTCTGAAGTTCAGTAAAAGCCCCTGAGCTCAATTTTTTCTTTTAATTTATTCTAATTATATCACTGATAGATGTGAATAATTCCTTTCCAAATCTTTGGGGGCCAGAAGTATTTCTGAAATTAAAATGTTTTGGATTTTAGAAAATTAATAAATTACATATACCACAATATACCTACTCTTCCAAGCCTTTGAGAAGTACTCTGTAGTCAAACATAGTCACATTACTGCTTAACATGTGAATATTCACATTGGTGGGGCTAAATAATTACTATAAAGAGCCTTATGACCAGTCAGGTAAGGCTTTCATGTTTAGCGAGTTTCTGCCAAACTTAAACAAAAAAAAAACTTTTGATTTTGAAAGATTTTTTGAGGAATTGATCATTAAACAGGAGATTTAAATTGTATTAACTCATCTTGTTTTCTTGTATAGCAAACAGAATCTAGGACCATATTAAGAAAATAATATGTTTTTATTAGCTGGGATTTGTTCCAGGAATGCAAGATCATTCAATATTAAGAGATCTGTTTATTTACTATATTAATAAGCCTAAGTAGAAAAATTATATAATTATCTCCATAGATACTGAAAGAACATTTGTTAAAATTAAACACTCATTTCTGATTTTAAAAATACTTAAGAAAATAGGAATTAATGGATACTATCTTAACTTGATAATATGTTTACATATCTTGTCCTAAAGCCAACATTTTACTTAATGTGGAAACATGAAGGTCAAGAACAAGTGGTCTACTATCTCCACTACTTTTTTTTTTTCTTTTTTTTTGAGATAGAGTCTCACTATGTCACCCTCAGTAGAGAGCCATGGCATCACAGCTCATAGCAACCTCAAACTCTTGGACTTAAGCAATTTTCTTGCCTCAGCCTCTCAAGTAGCTGGACTACAGGCACCCACCGCAACACCCAGCTATTGTTGTTGTAGTTGTCATTGTTGTTTAGCAACCAAAGTGTATGTGGCCAGTGCCCTAATGACTGATCTACGGGCACCAAGCCTCCACTACTTCTTAACACAGTACTGGAAGAATTAACCAGTGTGTTTATGTAAGAGAAAATGATTAAGGCCTAAGAACTGGAGAAAAAGTCTAAGCCCAGTAAGATTAGCCCACATCACAAAATCCCCAAACCAGAGATGTTGGCATGGATGTGGAGAAAAGGTAACACTTCTGCACTGCTGGTGGGAATGCAAACTAATACGTTCCTTTTGGAAAGATGTTTGGAGATCACTTAGGGATCTAAAAATAGACCTGCCATTCGATCCTTCAATTCCTGTACTAGGTATATATCCAGAAGACCAAAAATCACTTTATAACAAAGATATTTGCATCAGAATGTTTATTGCAGCCCAAATCATAATTGCTAAGTCATGGAAGAAGCCCAAGTGCTCATCAACACATGAATGGATCAACAAATTGTGGTATATGTACACCATGGAATATTATACAGCCTTAAAAAAAGATGGAGACTTTACCTCTTTCATGTTTACATGGATGGAGCTGGAACATATTCTTCTTACCAAAGTATCTCAAGAATGGAAGAAAAAGTATCCAATGTACTCAGCCCTACTATGAAACCAATTTATCACTTTCATATGAAAGCTATAACCCAACTATAGCCCAAGAAGAAGGGGAAAGAGGAGAGGAAGGAGATGGGAGCAGGGAAGATGGATGGAGGGAGGATAATTGGTGAGACCACACCTACAGCGCATTTTACAAGGGTACATGTTAAGTTTACTAAGTGTAGAGTATAAATGTCTGAACACATTAACTAAGAAAATGCGGTGAAGGTTATGTTAACCAGTTTAATGAAAATATTTCAAGTGGTATATAAAACCAGCACATTGTACCCCATGATTGCATTAATGTACACAGCTATGGTTTAATTAAAAAAGAGAAAAAGGAAAACTATCTTTATTTATATAAATCATAGTATTCTTGAAAACCCTAGCCTAGAGAATCAATTATAAATCTAATTCAGACAATAAAACTATTCAGTAATGTAGAAAGCTTCAACTTATACAAAAAACAAATATCCTTCGTATATCACAAACAATATCCCATTAGATGTAATGGAAAAGAAAACGCATTTAAAATAGCATCCCAAAAAGATAAAATATCTAGGAATAAACGTCGTAAGAAATGTGTAAAATCTATATGAAGTAAAACTTTAAAACACTTCTGAAAGGCATAAAAGTAAACCTGAAAAAGTCATCCTATGTTCTTGGGTAGACAACTTGAAGATGTCAGTTCTAAGTTAATTTATTAAAATAATTAATACTAATAAAAATGCCAATAATCTTGTGTTTCTTTGAATCAGATATATTGATACTAAAGTCCATATGAAAAGTAAACATGCAAGGATACCTAGGAAACCCCTTAAAAAAAGAAGAGCTATAATGAGATACTTGCCCTACCAAATGTGAAAATGTACTGCAAAACCTGCATTATCCTAATAGATCATACAATGGGATAGAAAATGTATTGTAATGTAAAAATAAGCTGGGAATGGTGGTGTGCACCTATACTGTCAGCTACTCAGGAGACTGAAGCAGGAAGATCACTTGAACCCAGAAGCTAGTTTGAGGTTTCAGTGAGCTATGATGACGCCATTGCTGTCTAGCCTGTGCAAGAGAGTGAGACTCTCTAAATTGGTCAGAAAGTAAAATACAAAAACTAAAATTTTACAAGTACTAGAAGAAAACCATGAATTCTTACGTATCCATTGTTTGGGGAAAGACTTTCTATGATTCAAAATCCAGATGTAAGAAAGGAAAGGGTTGACAAATTATGTAAAAATAAAAACTTTTGCATGATAAAAAATATCATAAGCAAACTCAAAACCCAAAGGCCAAATAGTGAAAATATTTGTTAACACACACCATAGTAAAAGGTTTCATATCCCTAATATAAAAGTAATTTTAAAATCTGGAATGTAAAAAAAATAGAAAAAAAAGAATTCAATAAGAAATAAAGAATAAAGAATTCAATAGAAAAAAAAGCATTCAGAAAGAAAGAAAATTCAGACAAAGACAGAAAATTCTCCAAGGAAAGATATAAAAAGTAGCCAACAAGTATAAGAAACAAGTTTGTTCATGATAAGAGAAACGCAAGTGAAAATTGCATTGATACATACACTATTTCTCATTTATCAGACTGGCAAAAAGACTCTTGACAACACACTAATTTGGCAAGGCTAGGGAAAAATAGACACTAATATATTGCTGATGAGAAAGCAAAATTTTTGTAGGTGATTTTGTCAAAATCTCTACAAAACTATATATGCATTTACCCTTTGACTCAAAAATCACACTTTTGAGAATTTTCTGTGAAGATAAATCATCAATAATGCAAAATTAAATGTGTACAAAGTTATTGCAGGATTACTTTTAATTATAATATAACAAATAACTTGAAAGTCCGTATATAGAATATTGGCTGAATAAACTGGCATAATAAGTACTATGCAGATGTAGAAAGATGAGTAGCATCCCTGAACTGAAATGAAGTGATTTTTAGAATATATTAAATAAAAGATGCAAAATGTAAAATAATATATATGGTATGCAACTTTTTTTGTTAGAAAAAAAACAGAAGAAAATATATGCATATCTGCTTATTTTTTCATAAAGAAACAGGATGAACCAGGAAATAATGAAATTGGCTACTACAAGTAGCCAATGGTAATGATGTGAATGGATACAGGAGAGAGTGACATGACTCTACTCCCACACACACACACACACACTTTTTTTTTTTTTTTTTTTAAAGACACGGTCTTTTGCTAGAGTGCAGTGGCATCATCATAATTCACTGCAACTTCAAACTCCTGGGCTTACATGATCTTCCTGCTTCAGCCTCCCAAGTAGCTAGGACTACAGGTGGCTGCCACCATTCCTAGCTTATTTTTAAACTTTTTGAAGAGATGGAGTGTTACTATGTTGCTTAAGCTTGTCTCAAACTCCTGGCCTCAACAATCTTCCTGCCTCAGCTTCCCAAAGTACTAGAATTATAGCCATCAGCCAGTGGGTACCTTGCCCTCTGAGTATATCTTTTCAGAACCATTACTGTTACTGTTTCACACTTTCAAAAATGTAATTAGATCAGCCAAAACAGGAAATTAAGGGGAGGAGACCCTAAAAATCGAATACAAAGAAAAACAAATGAATTGTACTGTGTATCAAATGGAGAACATAACCACATAAGAGAGTCATAAAATAACTAATCCAAGTAATTTTGAAACAGTAGTCTCATTACATATTCCCAACCACAAAACAAAAGAAAAGTCAAAGAAGTCTTGAACCTCACTTTGCTTGTTTTATATTCTATATGTTTATTAGTAGTAGTAGTATGTATATAGCAATTCTGAAGGTATTTCTGTATGCACTTTAGGACTGAACTATGAAAAGCTATATTGTTACTGTTAGGAGTTAGGATTTTCACTGGAAGAAAAAAGATACAGATTTGGAGTGGGGAAGGCAAGACAAAACTCTATATTAGATTGGTGTAAGAGTCATAGCATGATTTTTTTTAAAAAAATTGATTTTAAATGCTCTATCCTGTGAAAGGGCCCAATGCAATGACTTTTTATTATCAATGAACACAACTGACAGCTAGACCTTGGTTTCTAAAAATTTTCCTCCCTGAAAGGAACTAAAACTTTTTGGAGAAGTGGCTAATTTCTAGAAAAGTAGAGCTAAGGCAGAAAAAAAGTACAAGATGTATCTGGACCATCTTGTCATGCTAGAAAGTAAGAAAGTGCTCAAATACTGAGGGAATCATGTCAAAATGACTCAGAAGGCAATTGGGCCAAACTAGTATAATTTGAGCTTCAAAATGAAAAAATGACAATGGATTTTAACATGTAGTAAAAGAAAAGAATCCACAAGGTCATATGATTCTAAAAGGCAAACAAAGAGAAAGGAAACTTTTTTTTTTAAACAGTAGAATGCCAACTAACAAATGTAAACAGAATGATGTAATAACTGATTCAGGCAAGAGTCATCAGTGAAGGCTAAAACTATCTGTGTCAGAGTATTTGGGCAACATGAGAGGCACAAAGTGTCTTCTCAGAGATTACTCGTTATTTATAAAGGGAAAAATGGTAACAGTGAGGAAATCTGGCAGATAACACCTTATAACACAAAATTAACAACATTAATGGTACCAACAGGAGGTTTTTTATGGTGTGATACACTGAAAAGGAACATCATTCGTTATACGGTATTACTGCCAAAGTACATAAGCTATATCAAATGAAGAGAGCACATTCTGTTAAACAGCTATCCTGTATACTTCTAAAATGGAAATGTTGTGAAAGACAAAGAACCAATCTGTGACTGTTCCAAAAAGAAACATGACAGCTAAGTGCCATATCCTAGGTTGGATCCTGGTTTGGAGCTTGAGGGGAAGAAGCTCTAAAGGACAATATTGGACAAATCAGTGAAATGTGAATAAAAATTTAATATATAATAGTATTGTAGGAATGATAAATTTCTTGAACTTAATCATTGCACTGTGATCATATAAGAGAATGTCCCTGCTTGGGAGCTATATGCTAAAGTATTTAGGGATAAAAGGTCATGCTCTCTGTTAACTATTCCCAAAAATAATAGTTCAGCAAAATAGCAAGGTGTTCCTTGCTTTATTTCACATACCTTTTCATATATGGGGAGAGAGAAAAAGTGGAAAAATGTTAATAATGAGTTAGGGTTGAGAGTATATGGGAGGTCATTGTAATTCTTTGGAACTTCTAAACTATCTTAAAATAAAATGAAAATTTTGATCTCAAAAAAGGTTTTTTGAGCACTTATTTTCTGTAGCATAGTATATCAAATAATCTAACAGTGAATTTGAGGTTTAAAGTAAAGAACGGAACAGAAGTGGATAGTGATTATAGGAGGAATATTTTTGCTGATTTAACAGTCTCTCTCTTCTTAACCACCAGTCCTGGTGGTAAATGCCTTTTTCCTCTGTGGTACTTCTATGCTTTGTTATTGCTTTTCCAACTGCACCTATATCACTGTACATAATACTGTCATAATCTGTTTTTAAGTGTCTGTCCCTTCTATAAGTCCAAGATTCCTAAAAGTAGGCCTGAATTTTATTTTTCGGAGTTCTGGCATTCAATACTTGGTATGAACTAGATACATGGGAATATTTGATGAATGAGTGAATGAATAAATAAATTACTTCACTTCAAACACCTCTAAACAATAGGTAAATCTTGGTAAAAACCTCTTTTTTTATATCCTTATTTGATTTTTTCACTAAGTCCCCCCCCAAATATTATGTATATATGTGTGTGTATACCCTCTCCCCCCATACACACACAGAGAATGAGAGAGAAACACCAAACTGTACCTGGAAACAGATTTAACTTACAGATCAAGGATGTTTACTAAATATGATAATAACAAGATTTTTAATATTTTAATTTTAGGACCAGTACTCCATACCAATTGCTTAACTGATAAGTACTTACTTTTTGGAGTTGAGGGAGATTTTGCAGAAAGAATTGGGAATTTGGCCTTTGTGGAGAAGTATTTTAGGAACAGATTGTTGTTAATTTATGAAGGTCATTGTGTTCTGGCTTGGAGCCTAGATCCACTAAGAATTTAATCATTTTTGAATTTATTCAACAAATATTTACTGAGAATCTATTTGTGCTAGGTATAGTTCTCAAACCATTGTTTATTAGAGCTTACAGTCTACCAGGGAGACAGACATTAATCAAATAATTTTATAAATGAGTATGTACTTACAATTGTGATGAGTGTTTTGAAAAAAAAAATGTACCAAGTGTAATGAGGATGAACTGGGAAAATTAAGTTAAAAACATTAATTTTTCATAATAGTTTTCTCCATCCTGTGTCCCTGGGCAATTGCCAATTCTTCTAGTAAGCCTAACTTCAGTTTAACTTACCATGACAGTTATAGCTGCCTTGGAACCAGTCCCTTCATCTAATATATTCCTCTTTCTTTTTGTTTATCTACTATATTGTATCACAGTTTTATACATATTTTATGATACGAAGAGATGCTCATAACAGATCAACAGAAGTTGTGTTCTGATCATTCTCATCCCTTGGTATCTGTGAAGGATTGGTTCCATGAACCCCACCCGTACCCAAATCTGAGAATGATCAAGTCCCTGACATAAAATAGTATATTATTTATATATAACCTGTGTACATTTTCCTATATATTTTAAATCCTCTCTAGGTTGGGTGTGTTGGCTCACACCTGTACCTTGTAGCACTTTAGGAGGTTGAGGCAAGAGGATCACTGGAGGCCAAGAATTTGAGACCAGCCTGAGCAATAGAGTGAGACATGATTTATACAACCCCACTGAAAATGAGCCAGCCATGGTGGCCTGCACCAGTAGTCCCAGCTACTAGGGAGGCTAAGGGAAGAGAATCACCAGAGCCCAGGAATTTGAGGTTATAATGAGCCATGATCATGCTATTGTACTCTACCCTGGGCAACAGGAGACCTTATCTCTTATTTAAAAAAAAAAATCTCTATAGAGTATTTATAATACCTGTTAGGGTTGGGAGCTCACTAGTTGCTCACACTCATACAAAAATGAGAATAGTTGACGGCCTCCCAGAGGCAGGTTTATCTGGCAGGGTCCCCTCAGCAGCCAGAAACCTCACGCTCCAGCTCTAAACCCATCTACCCTCTATAGATGGTGAAGCCTAGGTCTGGGCATTTCTCTTCTAGAGGTGAGTCTATTTACAAAGAGCAGTGGAAAGGCCACGTCCAAGCCCTAAATTTAGGAAAACTAGAAAATCTCCTCTCCTCTTCTACAAAGTGTCTTGTAGTGCAGTTCAGGAAGGTCAGTTCTGGGCCTTGGGCCCAGGTAGAAGTGAAGGAAAAATTAAAAAGGAGAAGAGAGGCAAAGGAAGAGAAAAAAAAGGCTGAGAAAAATGAGAATAGTTTTAAAGAAAGAAAGTTTATTTTACCTCCCAAAGGTGGGAAGGGCATGACACAAAAGACAGGAGAACTGTCAGCAGCTGAGGAAAAGAAGGTGGGGCTTTTAAAGGATAAAAATGACTTTTTTTTTCTTTGCTCTTTTCAGGAGCAAATGTGAGATTTTAGGGAGTTTACTCTTTTCTTTCTCCTGGTGACTGGTTTGTCCTTTGAATCTAGTCTACCAGGAACTGAGGTGGGGAACTTACACCCCTTGCTTTAGAGTTCTTCAAGGCTGTGAAACAAAATCTTGGCAATAAAGAGTTGAGCCCCAGGTACTTAATCAAACAAAATAAAAAGCTAGTTGTTCTGTGAGTTTTCTCTTCAGAAGGGCAATTATGTGCTGTGAGTTTATTCCTCTCACCTTCTATTTGACAATTTGTTTCTCTCTATTGGATAGTTAATGAGCAAAGCCATCCTTTCAATACCTAAAACAATGTAAATGCTACATAAATAGTTGTTGTACTCTAATTTTACTTGTATTATTTTTGTTGTATTGTTATTTTTATTGGGCTATTTCTTTTTCAAGTATTTTGAAGGCCAGGCACAGTGGCTCATACCTCTAATCCTAGCACTTTGGGAGGCTGAGGTGGGTGGATCTCCTGAGCTTAGGAGTCCAGACCAGGAGACCCTTCTACTAAAAATAGAAAAACTAGCCAGACGTTGTGGCAGGTGCATGTAGTCCTAGCTACTCGGGAGGCTGAGAAGCTCTTGAGCCCAAGAGTTTGAGGTGCTGTGAGCTGTGATGCCACAGCACTCTACCCAGGCCACAGAGTTAGACTCGGTCTCAAAACAAACAAACAAATATTTTGAATCAGTGGTTGGTTGAATTTGTAGATAGTAAACTTGTAGATATGGAGGGCTGACTATATTTTTCTATTTGGTCTTTAATAATAAAAATTGCTATTAATAAACTGAAGGTGGAATAAACTAATACTTAAGTAAACATTTTTAAAATCAGTAAAATTGTTTCTTCTTATTCATGGAGAAAAATATTAGAGAATTCAAATTAGTTTAATATGCCTCAATAAATTATTAATTTCCTTAATAAAATTAAGAGAATAAGTTAAAAACTAAGAACAAATTATTAGGAGATAAATTCTATCTGCAACTATTATTTGGTGTTTGACATTATGATTATTAGAATTTTATAAGCTTACGTGATACTGGATTAGTCACTAATTTTTATGAGGCCACAAAATTTGTTGTTAACATTGTTGGAATTTGGAGAGACGAGTAATTATGCATAGAGGGTATTTATTATATACCAGGCTTTGTGGAAAGTATTAATTATTTCATTTAATAATGAAATACATAGAGGGTATTTATTATACACCAGGCTTTGTGGAAATATTAATTATTTCATTTAAAACTCACCACAACCTATCAGGAACTCTTTTAAACCTCATTTTATAAAAGTAGTGTTGTGGAATAGAAGAAGTAACTTGCCCAAGATCACACTGCTGGTAAATGATGGTGCCAGGTAACAACTGAGATCTTTATCATTCCATAAACCAGTAACTTAAACTTGTACATTTAAGCTAGAACCAAGCTACAGGAAACTTTCCTCATGAGAATGTTTTCTTTACTCCAAAGTCATAACTTTTGATTTACCTTATTCCTTTAAAATAGAAATGTGTTCATTTATTCTTTCTTTTACAAAGATTTTTTAAGAACCAACAAAAGAGACAAAATTCTTGTCTCTGAAGAACTTATGTTACACAGAAGGGAGATAAATTACAAATAAATAAACAATAACAAAATCTATTTGTACAAGTCTGTTGTGCATTCTATTTGTAGTTGTATGATTACTTAAATGAGTAGATAATTGGTAATTTTAAAAGGTGTAAAATGGTAAAAACATAAGCAGAGTAGGAATGAGATCTATTAAAAGTTTTTATGGAGGGTGGAACAATAGGACAGAGGAGAAGGATCATTCAGCTGAGCTTTACTAGAATGGGGAAAGAGACAACCCCGCCATACCTGGTATGGGGACCTTACCCAGAATTGTGCTTTGGGACACAGTGAGGAGGTGGTAAGGTCATGAGAAGGTCTTAGCAGGGGCTTAAAGCATGGCCATCTTAATTCTGCCTGCAGGTATCAGAACTCCACTCTTCAGACAGGCTGAAGGGACTCTGGCACCCGACAAGAACTAGAGTCAGAGGACACTGTGAGACTTGCCCCTGAAGGATTCTTGTGAGCTTTAAGATCCCAACCCATTAGGGTCTGAATGCTGAGGAAACAATAAGGCAATCAAAGAAGGCAACTAAGTTAGAAATAAGGACCATAGAGGTTGCTGGCTGTGCTCTCTGTCTCCTAAAAAACTACAAGGCCACCTAGTGCCCCAGTGCCATATTGCAACATATTGTCATCAAGAGCAAAGACTTCTGTTTGAAACAAAGGAGGCAGTGAGAGGGAAAAAAGAGAACTAGGAAGTGAACGAGAAGAAAGAACACATGAGAAGGAACAAACAAAAAAATTCAGGCAACATGAAAAACTAAAACACAGGAACTTCCCCAAGGGACAATGAGGCAGCTACTACAGAAGACTCCACCTATAAAGAATTAATGGACTTGACAGAAAGGAAATTTAAAATATGGATGATAAAGACAATAAAAGGAATAGACAAGAAAATAGACAGAACCAAAAGTCAGATGAGAGATATGTAGAATATAGAAAGGATATGGCAGAGCTTAAGGAAATATCGGTTAGACCATGGAGAAAAATAACCTCAGAGCTACAGGATAAAGTTTTTGAGTTAACCCAGATAGTTAAAGAGGCAGAAAAGAAGAGAGAGAAAGCAGAACAGGTATTTAGAGAACTATGAGACTCCATGAAACATTCAAACATAGGAATAATTGAGATTCCTGAAGGGGAAGAAGATTGTTCCAAAGGAATGGAAATCCTACTAGAGAATATCATAAATGAAAACTTCCCAAGTTTTACTAAAGAACCTGACACACTCCTTTGAGATGGGAATTGAACCCTGGGTTACCTCAACTCAAACAGAGTATCTCCAAGACACGATGTAATGAACCTGTCCAAAGTCAATATGAAAGACAAAATTCTGCAGGCAGCCAGGAGTAAGTGCCAACTGACCTACAGAGGCAGAGCCATTAGGTTGACAGCAGACTTTTCAACTGAAACCTTCCAAGTCAGAAGAGCAAGGTCATCCACCATCAACATTCTTAAAAACAGAACAAATTTCTGTCCAGAATTCCATATCCTGCTAAACTAAGCTTCAAAATTGATGGAAAAATAAAATCTTTTGTGGATATACAAGCACTAAGGAAATTCACCACAATAAGACCAGCTCTACAGGAAATATTTAGACCTATTCTCAACACTGATGATCACAATGGACCACCAGCAAAGTAAACACCCAGAAGCTAAAGGTCAAAACTTAGCTTCTACAATGGCACAAAGGATAAAAATACACAACAGATTTTCACAAAATAAGATGAATAGAACTCCACCACACTTATCAATTCTCTCAATAAATGTCAATGGACTGAATTCACCACTGAAGAGGCACAGGCTGGCTGATGATATAAAAAAGCACAAGCCATCCATATGCTATCTCCAGGAGACACACCTAACCTTGAAGGACAAATCAAGACTTAGGGTTAAGGAATGGAAAACAGTATTTCAAGCAAATGGAAATTAGAAGAAAGGAGAGGTTGCAATCTTATTTTCAGATACAAACAGATTATAATTAAGTCAAGAAAGACAAAGATGGTCATTTTATACTGGTCAAGGGAACCATACAACAAGAAGACTTTTTTTTTTTTTTTGAGACAGAGTCTCACTATGTTGCCCTCAGTAGAGTGCCATGGTGTCACAGCTCACAGCATCCTCAAACTCTTGTGCTTAAGTGATACTCTTGCCTCAGCCTCCCAAGTAGCTGGGACTACAGGTGCCCACCACAATGCCCGGCTAATTTTTTGTAGTTGTCATTGTTGTTTAGCAGATCCAGGCCAGGTTTGAACCTGCCACCCTGGAGTATGTGGCCAGCACCCTACCAAGAAGAAGCCAAGAAGCCAAACAAGAAGACATTTCAATTTTAAATATTTATGAAGCCAACTTAAATGCTCTAAAATTTATGAAACACACCTTTATAGGTCTGAGCAATATGATATACCATAACACTGTAATAGCTGGGGACTTTAACACCCATCTGACAGAACTGGACAGATCCTCTAAACAGAAACTAAACAAAAGACTTACATGTAACCCTAGAACAAATGGGATTAATAGACATACAGAACACACCATCCCAAAACTGAAGAATATACATTTTTCTCATTAGCCCATAGTACATACTCCAAAATGGACCACATCATAGATACAAATCAAACGTGAGAAAATTAAAAGAACAGAAATTATACCTTGAATCTTCTCAGACCACAAGGCAATAAAGGTGGAACTCCAACAAAACTCCAACTCAACTCCAACAAAACATTCATTCCCACACAAAAACCTGGAAATTAAACAACGTTATGCTGATTAATAGTTGGGTTCAAGAAGGGATAGAAGAGGAAACCATTAAATTCCTCAAACATGACAACAATGAAGACATAAGTTCCCCAAACCTGTTGGATATGGCAAAAGCAGTCGTAAAGGGAAATTTATCACATTAGATGCCTACATTTGAAAAGCAGAAAGAGAGCACATCAACAAACTCATGAACCATCTTATGGAATTAGAAAAAGAAGAACAATCTAATCCCAAACCCCTCAGAAAAAAGAAATAACCAAAATTAAATCACAGATTAGTGAAATTGAAAACAAAAGAATCATTCAGAAAATTAATGAAAAAAGTTGGTTTTTCAAAAAAAAATTAATAAAATGTATAATCCTTTGGCCAGATTAACTAGAAACAAGAAAGTAAAACCTCTAATAACCTCACTCAGAAATGATAAAGGGAAAATAACAACAGATGCCACAGATATACAAAAGATCATCTCTGAGTACTACAAGGAACTATGCCCAGAAATTTGACAATGTGCAGGAAATGCATCAATACCTGGAATTACACTCACTCCCTAGACTTAAGAAGAAATAGATCTCTTGAACAGACCAATTTCTTTTCTTTTCTTTCTTTCTTTCTTTTTGAGACAGAGTCTCACTGTTGCCCTTGGTAGAGTGCCATGGCATCACAGCTTATAGCAACCTCAAACTCTTGGGCTTAAGCAATTCTCTTACCTCAGCATCCCAAGTAGCTGGGACTACAGGCGCCTGCCACAATACCTGGCTATTTTTGTTGTTCTAGTTGTCATTGTTGTTTGTTAGGCCCAGGCTAGATTCAAACCCGCCAGCTCTGGTGTATGTGGCTGGCACCCTAGCTGCTGAGCTAAAGGCACTGAAGCAAACAGACTTATTTCAAGAAATGAGATTGAAGAAACAATAAAAAATCTCCCAACAAAAAAATATCCTCATCCAGATGGCTTCACACCAGTATTCTATAAAACCGTCAAAGAGCCTATACCCATACTGCAGAAATTATTCCAAAAAATTGAGAAGGAAGGAATCTTTCTCCCATGTTCTATGAAGCAAACATCACCTTGATACCAAAACCAAGAAAAGACCCAACTGAAAAGGAGAATTTCAGGCCAATTTCACTAATGAATATAGATGCAAAAATTCTCAATAAAATCCTAACCAATAGATTATAGCTGCACATTAAAAAAAATCATAATCACAATCAAGTACGTTTCATCCCAGGGATGCAAGGCTGGTTTAACATACACAAGTCCATAAATGTAATTCACCATATCTAAGACCATATGATCCTCTCAATAGATGCAGAAAAAGCATTTGATAGAATTCAGGATCCTTTTCTAATTAGATCACTTAAGAATATAGTCATAGGTGGCACATTTTTTAAACTGATCAAGGCCATCTACAACAAACTCACAGCTAATACTATACTGAATAGAGTAAAACTGAAAGCTTTTCTACTTAGAACTAGAACAAGACAAGGTTATCCTCTGTTTCCAATACTATCCAACATAGTGCTGGAAGTTCTAGCCAATACAGTTAGGCAAGAGAAGGAAATAAAGGACATCCAGATAGAGGCAGAGGAGGTCAAACTCTTGCTGTTTGCCAATGATATGATCTTATACTTAGAAAACCCGAAAGACTCTACCACAAGACTCCTCAATGTGATCAAAAAATACAGTAACATCTCAGGATATAAAATCAACGCTCACAAATCATTAGCCTTTGTATATGCCAGTAACAGCCAAGATGAGAAGCTAATCAAGGACATAATTTCCTTCACAGTAGCTTCAAAAAAATAAAATACCTAGGAATATACTTAACAAAAGAGGTGAAGGGTCTCTATAAAGAAAATTACGAAACCCTAAGAAAAGAAGTAGCAGAAGATATTAACAAATGGAAGAACATATCATGCTCATGGCTGAGAAGAATCAATACTGTTAAAATATCTATACTTCCAGCAGTGAAGATGGCCAACTAGAAGCAATGCCCGGCAGAGGCTCTTGACTAGAGGGAAAAGAACTGGACAGAATTGGACTCTATGAAGCCAAAGGTGGGGTGCTGAGCCAAGAATAAAATTCAGCAAGCTGTGATACCAAGGAGGAGCATTCAAGAAAACGAATTATAGCTACAGTGCCTGTAGCTCAGTGGGTAGGGCACCAGCCACATATACCGAGGCTGGTGGGTTTGAACCTAGCCTGGGTCAGCTAAAACAACAATGACAACTGCAACAACAACAACAAAAAATAGCTGGGCGTTGTGGCGGGCACCTGTAGTCCTAGCAACTTGGGAGGCCGAGGCAAGAGAATTGCTTAAGCTAAGAGTTTGAGGTTGCTGTGAGCTAAAACATGCCATGGCATTCTACCCAGGGCAACAGCTTGAGACTGTCTCAAAAAAAAGGGAAACAAATTATAGGTACAAAGCCAATAACCTAGAGGTTGGGAGACCCCTCCCCAAGTGGGAGGCTCACCAGTCTCTCTGCAAGCACACAGGGGACAAAAGACCTCTCATTTTACCCCACTGGAGAGAGTCGCTAAACACTGGGTCTTTCTCTCCAGGGAGGTCCTACTTGTGAACCTAGACACCACCCTGCACAGCATAAAATTGAAGAAATATTTTCCTCTCAGTGCTGAACTCCCAGTCTCCCACTTATGCCTTCCCCCCCCTCGCATTGCCGTATGAAGTTCTGCCCCCTGCACAGCCCGGTGATTGACCTTTTCCTAAGACATTTGGACATAGTGTGGGCTGTTGCAGCACAGTAGGAGGAAGAAGAAGGGTGGGGAAGAAAGGGACACATGGTGGAGAGAGGAGCAGTTCCCCAGTTATTACTGTGCCTGGCCAGCTGTGGTATTGACCACCGGTTCTGGCTGTGTCTGGTGGAGGGGGCACAGAACCCCAGTTCTGACTGTGCCCGTGGGTGGGAACATGGACCCCAAGCTCTGACAATGCCCATTAGCAGAGGTGTGGACACCTGGTTCAGACTGAGCCCGATGGGCAGGGACCCAGATCCCCAGCACCAACTGAGCCAGGGAGAAGAGGTACAGACCCCCAGAGCTAACTGAGCACATGGGCAAGAGTACGGGGCCTCTGGTTCACACTGACTCTGTGAGCAGACCTGCGGATGCCCTGGGTGGACTGAGTTCAGTGGGCACATGTGGAGACCCCTTGCTCCAAATGAGCTGGTGAGCAGAGGTGCAGATGCCTGGTATGGCCTGAGCCTGGTGGGTGGTGGCCCAGATCCCCAGCTCTGATTGTGCCCAGGGTCAGGGGCACTGACACCCAGTTGGGACTTTGACGGGCAATTGGCAGCTCACCAGAGAGGACCGGGTGCTATCCTCTCAGGTTTATGGGACACAACTTCCTATGGATTTCTATCCACTGCTGGAGACCCTTGAATCCCTCCCTCTGTTGAGCAGGGTTTGTACTGCCTGAGACAATCTCATTGAAACTCTCCTCTGGGTCTGTCCACCCAGGGACACTCTTGAGGTTGACCTGCAGAAGTTCTTTAGTGGTAAAGAACTGAATGGTGGGGGCCAGAGCACCACAGCTGTCTGTATCTCTCCCCAGGTGAGATTTCAACCTAATACCATGAGATCTTAGGATAGGGTAGAGGTTGGCTGATTTCAAAACAGTGCCAGCTTGCGCTATCTCACCAAGCAGGATGTCTGAGTCACTGGCCAAAACTCTGAAAGGGGCCTGTGTAAGATTGTGGGGAATACACCACAATTACAAGGCATAGTGCTTTAGTAAAGGGCTCATTACCTAGGACCCCCAATTCAATCACCCTATCAGTTTTAATAACCAAATGGTGGGAAGTAATCATCAGGCAGAATCAATGGAACAACTCTGGCAACATGAATAATCTGAGTAGGTCAGTTCTCCCCTCCCCAAGAAATGACAAAGGAGATACAACTAAAGATGCCATGCATAGACAAATGCCTGAAATGTCAGAAATAAAATTCACAATATGGATAGCAAATAAGATGAATAGAATGCAGGCAACATAGCCGGGCACTGTGGAAGGAGCCTGTAGTCCCAGCTATTTGGAAGGCTGAGGCAAGAGAGTAGCTTGAGCCCAAGAGTTTGCAGTTGCTGTGAGCTGTGACACCACAGCACTCTACCCAAGGCAGCAGTTTGAGACTCTGTCTACAAAAAAAAAAAGAAAGAAAGAAAAAAAGGAGGAAAAGATGGAAATCAAAATCCAAAGAATAGTTCTAAAGTTGTCTCAAGAAATTAATGAATTGTTGCAGTTTGGCCGGGGACAAGTTTGAACCCACCACCCTCGGTATATGGAGCTGAGTGGGTAGGGTGCCAGCTCCATATACTGAGGGTGGTAGGTTCAAACTCATCCTCAGCCAAACTGCAACAAAAAAAATAGCCAGGCATTGTGGTGGGTGCCTGTGGTCCCAGCTACTCGGGAGGCTGAGGCAAGAGAATCACCTCAGCCCAGGAGTTGGAGGTTGCTGTGAGCTGTGACACCACAGCACTCTACCGAGGGCGATAAAAGTGAGACTCTGTCTCTACAAAAAAAGAAATTAATGAATTCATACACAAAGTCAGCAAGGATATGTACATAATAAGAAAGAGATAGCAGAACTCAAGGAAATGAAAAAATTATTTGAGGAGCTTTGAAACACAGTAGAAAACCTCAGTAATAGAGTTGACCAGGCAAAAGAAAGGATCTCAGAAATTGAAGACAAGGCTTTTTAACAATCCTAAGTATTGGAAGAGGCTGAAAAATGGAAATCAAAAACAGAACAGTCTCTGAGAGAGCCAAGGGATCATTCCAAAAGATCAAACATTCAACTTATTGGAATTCCTGAAGGAAAAAAGAATGGTCCTAAAGGCACAGAGGGTCTATTCCAAGACATTCTGAAGGAGAATTTTTCAGGTATTGCAAGAGATACAGAAATTCTGATAGTAGATAGTATCAGAACTCCAACAAGATTCATTCCAAGTAAAACATCTCCTAGACATATTGTAATCAATTTTGCCAAAGTCAATATGAAGGAGAAAATCCTGCATGCTGTCAGACATAAGAAAAGCTTTACGTACAATCAGAGGAATATTAGAATGATGGCAGATATTTTAGCTGAAACTTTTCAAGCCAGAAGAGGATGGTCATCCACCTTCAGTCTACTAAAACAAGACAACTTTCCAGCCCAGTATCCTGTACCCAGCTAAACTGAATTTCATTTGTGATGGAAAAATCAAATACTTTACTGACATGCATATGTTAAGGAAATTTGTCACAACTAAATCAGTTCTACAGAATATACTCAGACTCATTTTCCACAATGACCAACACAATGGTCTGCCGCCAAAGTAAACTCACACAGAAATTATTGAATATAACCTAACATCCACAATGGTGATAGGATTAAAAATACTCACTGGATCTTTGAAAAACGTGACACCCAAAATACTACCATGCCTATCAGTTCTCTCAATTAATGTGAATGGCTTAAATTGTCCTCTAAAGAGGCACAGTTGGCTGCCTGCATACAAAAACTCAGAACTGACATCTGTTACATACAAGAGACTCATCTTACCTTAAAGGATAAAAAAAAGACTCAGAGTGAACAGATGGATATCTATAATACAGGCAAATGGAAATCAGAAAAAGCAGAAGTTGTAATTTTATTTGCAGATACAGTAAGTTATAAACCAACAAAGATAAAGAAAGATAAGGATGGATGCTATATTTTTGTCCAGGGGAAAAACTCAACACAAAGAGATTTTGATAATTAACATTTATGCCTCCTACCAGAATGCTCCTTAATTTATAAAGCAAACCCTAACAAATATAAACAATTTGATATCTTCCTGCACTATCACAGTTGGAGATTTTAACACCCCTATGTCAGTTCTGGATAGATCCTCCAAGAAGAAACTAAATAAATAAATATTAGACTTAAACCTGACCCTAGAACAAATGGACTTAACATTCGTCTATAAAACATTTCATCCTAATAAAACTGAATACACATTATTCTCATCAGCCCATGGATCATCTTCCAAAATTGATCATATTCTAAGACACAAGTCTAACCTCAGCAAATTTAAAAGAATAGAAATTATTCCTTGTACCTTCTCAGACCATCATGGAATAAGAGTTGAACTCAATAGCAACAAGAATCTGCATACTCAAACAATGTCTTGGAAACTAACCTTATGCTGAATGATAGCTGGGTCAAAGATGAGATTAAAAAGGAAATCTTCAAATTTGGGGGACAGAATGATAATGAAGACCCAAATTATCAAAACCTGTGAGTTACTGCAAAGGCAGTCCTAAGAGGGAAATTTATAGCATTGACAACCTTCAGTAAGAAAACAAAGTGAGGAAGTGAACAACTTAATGGGTCATCTCAAGCAACTGGAAAAGGAAGAACATGCCAACCCCAAACCCAGCAGAAGAAAGAAAATAAACAAAATTAGAGCAGAATTAAATGGAATTGAGAACAAAAGAATCATTCAGAAGGTCAACGAAACAAAAAAAAGTTGGTTTTTTGAAAATATTAATAAAATTGATAAACCTTTGGTTAGCCTAACCAGAAACAGAAAAGTAAAATCTCTAATATTGTCAATCATAAATGACAAAGGAGACATAACAACAGGTACCTCAGAAATTTAAAAAATCCTTAATGATTACTACAAAAACTCTATTCTCAGAAATATGAAAAATCTGAAGGAAATGGACCAATAACTGGAAGCGTGCCACCTCCCTAAGACTCAACCAGAAAGAATTAGGAACTTTGAATAGATGTGTATCAAGCAGTGAAATAGCATCAACTGGCTTGCACCTGTGGCTCAAGCGGCTAAGGTGCAAGCCACATACACCTGAGCTGGTGGGTTCAAAGCCAGCCCGGGCCCACCAAACAACAATGAGGGCTGAAACCAAAAAAAAACTGGTCGGGTGTTGTGGCGGGCGCCTGTAGTCCCAGGCACTTGGGAGGCGGAAGCAGGAGAATCACTTGAGCCCAGGAGTTGGAGGTTGCTGTGAGCTGTGATGCCATGGCACTCTACCCAGGGTGACAGCTCGAGACTCTGTCACAAAAAAAAAAAAAAAAGAAAAGAAAAAGAAATAGCATCAACTATACAAAATCTCCCAAAAAAGAAATGTCTGGTACCAGACGGCTTCACATCACAATTCTTTTCAAACCTTCAGTGAACTAGTTACCTATATTATATATCCTTTTCCAAAACATAGAGAAAGAAGGAATACTCCCCAACATTCTATCAAGCAAATATCACCTTGATCCCCAAACCAGGAAAGGACCCAACAAAGAAAGAAAATTATAGACCAATATCATTAATTGATATTGATGCAAAAAATATTCAATAACATTCTAGCAAACAGAATTCAACAACACATCAAAAAAATTTTACACTTGGGGTGGAGCCTCTGGCTCAGTGAGTAGGGTGCTGGCCCCATATACTGAGGGTGGTGGGTTCAAACCCGGCCCTGACCAAACTGCAACAAAAAAATAGCTGGACGTTATGACAGGCACCTGTAGTCCCAGCTGCTTGGGAGGCTGAGGCAAGAGAATCACCTAAGCCCAGGAGTCAGAGGTTGCTGTGAGCTATGATGCCATGGCACTCTACTAAGGGCAAAAAAGTGAGACTCTATCTAAAAAAAAAAAAAAAAAATTATACACCATGATGAAGTTGGCTTTATCCCAAGATTACAAGGTTGGTTCAACATACATAAATTTATAAATATAATACATCCCATAAGTAAACCATAGAGCATATGATTCTCTCAATTGATACAGAAAAAGCTTTTGATAATATCTAGCTTTCTTTCATGATCAGAACACTTAAGAAAATAGGATTAGATGAAAGATTTCTTAAACTGATAGAGGCCAAATGCAACAAACCCACAGCCAATATCATATTGAATGAAGTAAAATTGAAAACATTTCCACTCAGTTCTGGAACTGGGCAAGGATGCCCATTGTCACCACTGCTATTCAACATAGTAATGGAAGTGTTAGCCATCTCAATCAGGCAAGAGAACAAGTGTATCCAAATGGGGTCAGAGGAGATCAAACTCTCACTCTTTGCAGATGACATGATCTTACACATGGAAATCCCCAGGAACTCAACTACAAAACTCTTAGAAGTCATCAAGGAATACAGCAGCATCTGAGGATACAAAATCAATACTTACAAATCAGTAGCTTTTATACATACCAACAATAGTCAAGCTGAAAATATAGTTAAGAACTCTATTCCTTTTACAGTAGTGCTAAAGAAGATGGAATATCTGGGAATTTACCTAACAAAGGGCGTGAAAGATCTCTATAAAGAGAATTATGAAACACTGAGAAAAGAAATAGCATAAGATGTTAACAAATGGAAAAACATACCATGCTGATGGCTGGGAAGAATCAACATTGTTAAAATGTCCCAAAGCAATCTACAGATTTAATGCAATCCATATTAAAGCATCAATGTCATACTTTAAGGATCTTGAAAAAATAGTACTTTGTTTTATAAGGAATCAGAAAAAAAATCTCAACTAGCCAATACATTACTCAGAAATAAAAACCAATCAGGAGGTATCATGTTACTAGACTTCAGGCTATACTATAAATCTATAGTAATCAAAACAGCATGGTACTGGCACAAAAATAGAGGGATAGATATATGGAACAAAACAGAGAACCAAGAGATGAGCCCAGCTACTTATTGTCATTTGATCTTTGATAAGCCTATCAAAAACATTCAATGAGGAAAGATTCCCTATTTAACAAAAGGTGCTGGGAGAACTGGCTAGTGACCTGTAGAAGACTGAAACTGGACTCGCACCTTTCACCACTAACAAAAATTGATTCTCATTGGATAAAAGATTTAAACTTAATACATGATACTATGAAAATGCTAGAAGAAAGTGCAGGGAAAACAATTGAACATATAGGCCTGGGAGAATATTTTATGAGGAAGACCTCATTGGCAATTGAAGCAGCATTAAAAAAATATCTGGGATCTGATCAAGCTAAAAAGCTTCTGCACAGCCAAAAGCACAATAACTAAAGGAAAAAGACCGCCTTCCAAATGGGAGAAGATTTTTGCAGGTTGTGTTCCCGACAAAGGTCTGATAAATAGAAGCCACAGAGTACTCAAATCAATCAATATGAAAAGAACAAACAGGCAGTGCCTGTTGCTCAGTGGGTAGGATGCCAGCCACATACACCAAGGCTGGCAGGTTCAAACCCGGCCTGGGCCAGCTAAAACAATGACAACTGCAACAACAACAGCAAAAATATCTGTGCTTTGTGGTAGGAGCCTGAAGTCCCAGCTACTTGGGAGGCTGAGGCAAAAGAATCACATAAGCCCTAGAGTTTGAGGTTGCTGTGAGCTGTGACACCACAGCACTCTACCCAGAGCAACAGCTTGAGACTCTGTCTCAAACAAAAAAAAAGAAAGAAAGAAAGAAAAGAACAAACAACCCCATTTCCTTGTGAGCAAGACACTTGAACAGAAACTTCTCTGAATATGACAGGCAAATAGTCAAAAAAATACATGAAAAATGCTCAACATCTTTAATCATCTGAGAAATACAAATCAAAACCACTTTGAAATATCACCTAACCCCAGTAAGATTAGCCCACATCACAAAATCCCCAAACTGCAAATGTTGGCATGGATGTGGAGAGAGAGGAACACTTCTATACTGCTAGTGGTAGTGCAAAGTAATCTGGCCTTTTTGGAAAGAAGTTTGGAGAATTCTCAGAGAACTAAAAGTTGGCCTACCATTCGATCCTGCAGTTCCTCTACTAGGCATCTACCCAGATTATCAAAAACCATTTTACAATAAAAACATTTGCACCAGAATGTTTATTGCAGCCCAATTTACAATTGCCAAGTCATGAAAGCAGCCCAAATGCCCATCGAATCATGAATGAATTAACAAACTGTGGTATATGTATACCACGGAATACTATGAAGACATAAAAAACGGATGGAGACTTTACAGCTTTTACATTTACCTGGATGGAACCGAAATGTTGTTTTTACTAAAGTATCCCAAGAATGGGGGGAAAAGTATCGAATGTACTCAATACTATTTGAAATCAATATATATCATCACCTACACAGCCATATGAATGATAAAATCCAACTATAGTCCAGAAAGAAGGAGGGCAGAGGAAGGAGAGTGGAGGGGACGGGAGAGGAGGTAGGGTATTTGATGGGACCTGACCTATTGTGCATAATTTAATGGTACATTTCAAAACTTCTAAGAGTATGTAGTATAAATGTCTTACCACAACAAATTAAGTAAGTGAGATGATGGTTATGTTAATCAGTCTGATTTAAGCATTCTACATTGTATATCAAATCAGCCCATTGTACCACATAATTGTACATAGTTATGATTTAATTAAAAAGTCTGTACTGCCAAACAATAAAAATAAGATAAAGTAAAAAGTCTGTATTTCCCAAAGCAATCTACAGATTCAGTGCAATGCCCATTAAAATACCAGTATCATACTTTCAAGATTTGGAAAAGATAACTCTTCATTTTGTATTTAACCAGAAAATAAAACCATAAATTCTTAGTAATAAAATGGCAATTCTTAGTAATAAAAACAAAGCCAGGGGCATCACCCTACCAGACTGTAGGCTCTACTACAAGGCCATAGTGATCAAAACAGCATGGTATTGGCACAAAAAAAGAGACATAGACGTTTGGAACCAAATAGAAAACCATCAGATGAAATTAACCTCTTGCAGCCAACTAATCTTTGATAAACCAAATAAGAACATACACTGGGGAAAAGAATCCCTATTCAATAAATGGTGCTAGGAGGACTGGATACCACATGTAAAAGACTAAACCTAGACCCACACCTTTCACAACTTACAAAAATTGATTCCAGATGGATAAAAGATTTAAATCTAAGGCATGAAACAATAAAAATCCTTAAAGAAAGTGTGGTGAAAACACTTGAAGATAATCAGTCAGGGGAAAGATTTTATAAAAAAGACTTCCGTGGCAATTGCAACAACTAAAACAAATGGGACTTAATTAAACAATAGCTTCTGTACTGCTAAGGGGATAACAACCAAGGCAAACAGACAACCTGCAAAATGGGAAAAAATATTGGTATATTATGAATTGGACAAAAGCTTGATAACTAGGACCTACATAGAACTCAAATCGATCAACATAAAAACCTGAATAATCCCATACAGTAGGCAAGAGACATGAATAGAACCTTCTCTAAAGGAGACAGACAAATGGCTAACAAACATATGAAAAATACTCATCATCCTTAATCATCAGAGAAATGCAAATCAAAACAACCCCAGTGAGAATGGCCCACATCAAAAAGTTTCAAAACTGCAGATGCTGGCATGGATGTGGAGAGACGGGAATACTTTTACACTGCTGGTGGGACTGCAAACCTTTTGGAAGGAAGTATGGAGACTCCTCAAATAACTCAAATTAGACCTTCCATTTGATGCTATAATCCCATACTGAGCATTTACCCAGAAGAAAACAAATCATTTTATCATAAGGACATTTGCACTAAACTGTTTATCATAGCTCAATTTACAATTGCCAAAATGTGGAAACAGCCTAAATGCCCACCAACCCAGGAATGGATTAACAAGCTGTGGTATATGTGTACCATGGAATACTGTTCAGCCATTAAAAAGATGGAGACTTTACAGTTTATATTAACCTGGATGGAGGTGGAACACATTCTTCTTAAATAAAGCATCACAAGAATGGAGAAGCAATAATCTAGTGTACTCGATTCTAATATGAAGGCAGTGAATGAACTAATGGGGGGGAGTAGGGGAATGAGGGAGCTGGGAGAGGGGAGGCAAGGGGGGGATGCGGTCACAGTGTAAGGCACACCTCTTGGGGGCAGGACCCGATTACACGAGGGACTTTACCAAACAACTTCAA
>CAUYRH010178937.1:0-18984 GCA_963574655.1 Perodicticus potto
GCAGATTGGAGGGAAGCTGGGTCTCTTCTTCTTCTTCTTCTTTTTTTTTTTTTTTTTTGACACAGAGCCTCAAGCTGTCACCCTAGATAGAGTGCTGTGGCATCACAGCTCACAGCAACCTCCAATTCCTGGGCTCAAGCAAGTCTCCTGCCTCCGCCTCCCAAGTAGCTGGGACTACAGGCGCCCACCACAACGCCTGGCCATTTTTTTGGTTGCAGCCATCATTGTTGTTTGGCGGGCCCGGGCTGGATTTGAACCCACTAGCTCAAGTGTACGTGACTGGCGCCTTAGCCCATTGAGCCACAGGCACCAAGCCGTGGGTCTCTTCTAATTGCTTCTATATTCTCAGTGAATTAGGAAAGGGATGGGCTGAAAGAGAGCATAAGGAAGAATTTAAAGCTTGGAGAAGAGAATAGTATACAAAAACAGGCAGAGGGACATTTAAGTGAGTTAAGAAAATGTAAGTTTCGCCTAAAATTATTGAATCATTTGATGACTTCTGACCAATTTTAACATTTTTTTTGCAATTTCTTCTTTATTTCTTCAAAAGGTGTTTATGTAATTATTTCTTTAAAAAAAAAAAAAGAAAGCTTACTTGTACTCATATGAGTCTTCCAGAACTCCTCTCAACTTTGATATTATACGAAGTGTATCCATTCCAGCCCCCTCCTTCCTTCAAGTTTTGGTCCAATATCATCTCCTCGATGAGACTTATCATGACCATCTGCTCCTGTCCTCCTGGTTCCGGGTACCCTGCTCTAGTGCCCCTTCATTTTCTATCCTTACTTCCTGACGTACTAGGAGATTTAATTATTTAATATATTTATTATTTGGTATCTTCCCACCAGGATCCATAATATAAGGGCCGAGATCTCGGTCATTAATGTACCCCAAATTCCTTGCATAACACTTGACACGTGGAAGACAATTTACACATATAATGTTGAATAAAGATGACTTTTATGTTGCCTGTGTAACCTTCAAGATGAACTTGAATAAAGAAAGTTGGATATGTTTTTATTTGTAAGTATGGACTATGTGAGCATAATTTGGATTTCTCTATACTCTCTTATAAGTCATCAGTGACTTGAAGTCATTGAACTGATGCAAAAATCTTAAATTTGGAAGAAAAAATGAAGTCAGAGCTGATATGTGAAAAATAAAATGAAGTAGAGGCATGCGATTTTAGAATTCTGGGCAGTACAAGCATTTGTGAATGAGAAGTAAAAGAAGTTAGTGAGGTACCATCACAGCTATTGTGCATAATCCTTCATGCTACATGTCAAGGGATGTGAATAAATCAGACACATTTCACCGGAGATTGAAAAGGACAATAAAGAGTCTAGAAACAAGTTCAAAAAAATGTAAACATTAATCCTGAAGGAAAAAAAATAAGAAGACATGAAACTTGCTTAAAATTTTAGATTGAAGGAGGATTTCCGCTAGAACAAGCTGGTGATGACTCATAGGATTTAGATATAGGGTTAATGAAGGAAAACTTTTTACAGTGATCTGGAATTGCCCATCTATGGTACAGATTTCAAAACACTGTTCCATTATCACTAGCTGATTGATTTAATAACAAATTATTGGCCAGGCCAGGGGAATTCATTGATTAGGTGGAGGAGTTCGCACTAAATAACCTGTAAGATCTTTTGCACATTACAATTTGACACACACCTAGTGTCTAATGTAAGCTTATGTCATGAGTCTTCCTTATGATAACTAAGTCAAAACAAAAATAAATAATACAATACTTTAAAATAAATCAGTATTCATTTCTTTTTTAAATGAAACTTCTTTTCTTTTTTTAATTATTAAATCATAGCTGTGTACATTAGTACAATAAAGGGGTACAATGTATTGGTTTCATACACAATCTGAAATATTTTCATCAAACTGTTTGACATAGCCTTCATGGCATTTTCTTAGTTATTGTATGAAGACATTTGTACTCTGCATTTAGTAAGTTTCACCTGTACCCTTCTAAGATGCACCTTAAGTGTGATCCCACTAATAACTCTCCCTCCACCCAACCTCCCCCCTCTCCTCCCTTGCCCCTTTCCCCATATTCTTGTGCTGTAATCGGGTTATAGCCTTCATGTGAAAGCTATAAATTAGCTTCATAGTAGGGCTGAGTACATTGGATACTTTTTCTTCCATTCTTGAGATACTTTGCTAAGAAGAATATGTTCCAGTAAACACAAAAGAGGTAAAGTTTCCATCTTTCTTTAAGGCTGCATAATATTCCATGGTATACATGTACTACAATTTATTAATCCATTCATGTGTTGATGGGCACTTGGGCTTTTTCCATGACGTAGCAATTATGAAACTTATTTTCTTCATGAAGGCAGTTTATACTTGAAAATATTTTTCATTGAGATATTTTCAATATCACATAACTGCATAATAGGGACACACACTGAATTTTGCTTTCTTTCCATGAATTCTTAAAGTGAGAAGAATATGAATAAATTTCACTTCAGTGAATTTGTTAATGTAGAAAATATTTCACTCATCAATTATCCATGTATATTTAATGGAAATTTATCTGTTTGAAATAGCATCTAAATGAATGCATTAGCCATGTTATCCATGACCTTTACCTACCACTTCTCTTATTCTCTGATAGTCTTATAGAAGTGGCACATTTGATTCAAATTCTGGGTATCAAATTTCCATTTTGTGGAGTTAGTAATACTCTAAAAATCAAAAGAAAACACACACAAACACACAGACACACACAGAGACACACACACCCTGTAGTTTGGCTGTGGTAACTATTTATTCCTGTGTAGTCCTACACTGTTTATCCATGAAGTTAAAACTCAATATTAAACCTTTCTTTTGAAAATATGTTAGAAAATATGGATAAAATTTGCTCCCGTAAAACTCAGATGTGAGAGTTTCATTCCTTTAGTTGTAGAATCTTAACATTGCCCATGAATGAGCATTTGGTCATCAACACTTGAAACATTAAATACTTTCAAGCATGATAAGTAAAGAAAAAGTTAAATAACATTTAACTTAACATTTGTGTGATTGTTTTCTTGAATAAAATGCGTGGTTTCACTACATCTCTTACAAGTGATACACTAAGTATAGATTTTTTTCCCTCCTTTAAAAAAGTATTAGCCACTCACAAACAAAAATGAGTGAAGGATACTACTTGGGAATTTTTTCTTAGTTGATTGGTGAAAACTCTTTGAATCTTTATGTGCTAACCATGGTGGTAAACTCTGGGGCTTCAGGGAAGTCTGCATGACGAGTCAAATTTCTGTAACAAACCCCGGTCCTGAGTCTCACATCCTCTCTCCAGCTCATTCCATCTGCCTTTACCAATTAACGAACAAGTAGCAGAAAATAAACTGCCTTCCCCAGTCGTGGTTAGTGTTGAATATATTAGTTGGAATGTAAATTTTGAACAAAAGGGAGTGGGAAAATGGCAAAGTGACTGGCAGGATATGAGATTCGAAGGGTGCAGGTGTCTGTGAACCAACAGTCCTCAGGCAGTAGACGTGTAAGAGCCCCATGCAGACTTCAAGATAAGCAGAGAGAAAAAGATGGCTGGCATCTTTATCGTTCTATTGCTAACTTCCCTCAGTTATTGTAGAAATAAGTAGAAACAAATAATGACAAAATTTTATATATATATATATATACATATATACACACATACATATATATATTTCTCAGCAGCAATATTTCATTTTAATTACTACATTTAAAACATTAAAGTCTGCTTGCCACTCACTCCAAAATATCATTTTTATTTGACTCAAACTACCTGGCCGTTAAGTTTACCTGAGCATTCAAACTCATTTATTAACTCATATCCTTCATCTGGCAGACATTTTTCTATTCACTTTTTAAAGCATTTGGTTGAATTCCAAGTTGAAGTGAAATATTTCTATTTGTGTTATCACCTGACATGATCTATTAGGTATTATAACTTCTGTTATGCTGAGGCCATATATTGCACCACATAGTAGTATGAATAATTAAGACCTCAGTTTTTAAATTAATTGATGAAATACCATTGATCATAACAATGCTACTGTATAAAGTACAGAATCAGCTACATTAAATGGTGCCATTCCATTCACTGCAGGTTGGATCTAAATTGAGCAACAGTCATTTGAAATAATTCTGCCCTATCTTTAACTTCTTTCCATTTTTTCCCTTTGATATTGTGTATGTCTGGAGAGCTGGCAGAAACCAACGGTGCAGCCTAACAAGCCTAATGCTGCCCCAGTAGACTGTCTCTGCCTTTAAGCCTTTGCATATAGCTTCGGCCCCCTTAGATGCACAATTCAATACGCACTGCTGTTTCGAAACAGTGCCATTTAATGAACTACTTAGAAACCCTTTCTCATCGCTTGTTTTTATCTCCGTTTCTTTCCTCACCATCACACTCCCTCTGTGAGATAAAAGTGAAATATGCTCAATAGCTGTAGCTGAAAGAAAGGCTCTGCCAAGTGGGTTCTGGGTGTGCTCGCTGGTACTTGTAAAGGGCTGGGTGGAGAGGCTGTAACCTGATCAACAGTAAACAAGATCTAGGTCACGGTTTTGCCACTGCTGCTGGCCCTAAAATATTGATTCTCTACTTCTACACCTCTTTGATGTTGCCTCTGAGCATTGTTCCAGGAAAAAATATTATATTGCCAGATTTTATCAGGCATATAATGCATGATGTTTTTCTTGGTGGCAAAGATGCCTAGAAATGGAACTTTCTTTTTATTTTAGTGTCGGAGAGTGAACTGTTCTCAGATGCTGCACGGTTGTTTTGTATTAATGTTCAAATTTTATGAACAGTAAGAATTTGTAAACAATCTGTATAGGATTAACCTTTTCCTGGTATGAATTTTAACTCTTTTCACCCTCCAGGACTCTAAGATTGGATTTTTTTTCTCTTTCTATTAAAACAAGCTAGGAAAAATTTTACTTTCATAAATGTTCAGTGTCTTCTATGAGCAATCTTAGTATATTTGAGCAGAAATTTCTGAGAAATTTGAATTATACATGAGATGACTCTGTTGTCCATAGTTCATCTTCCATGGGATCCCATTTCTGCTGAAATGCATTAGGATTCTTGACTTGTTAATGTTAATGAAATTCTGTTTATTGCCTCTCTTATAAATTATACTGCCAGATACACACCTACAATTCTGCATTTCTCAGAAAATATTTTGTCAGAAAAGCTTAAGAATTTATTTATGAGCTACTTTCCATAAATGAATTCACCCTTACTGATGTGCCCTTACTTTCAGGATGTCATTAACTCAGTGACCTGTCACCACCTTTGTTAATCAAAATTGCTTTAGTTATATTTTTTCCATAGCAGAAGTAAATATCTTTGTTTTGATTGAACAAGCTACTTCTAAAATTTACATTGTCTTTAGTCAACTTCTAAAATCACCTTGGAAACCAAGACATCCATAGAGAAGCTCGTGCAATATAAGTCAATGTGGCTATTTTTAACACTAGCCTCTGTTGTCTTGGCTGGACTATGCACCCTAATAAATAGTGAGTTCCTAATCCAGCCCCCATAGATTTGAAAGGGCCCTTCTGAAGCTGCTCGGCTTTCCACTTTCTTTCTCTGTGATGTTTTTAGTTCAATTGATATTTTGGCTTCTAGAGATGTGTTTGGAAGAGATTTTAAGACTCTCAGCTCTACATCAGAATTATTTATATGTCATTAATGCTTAGCAAAATTTTCTACATTATAGTTTAACTATATATTTCAAGCTTGTGACATTATTCTTGCTAACAAGGTTTAATGTTTACTAACGTCTTCCTCAGTTTTCTTCTGCTTTGTTGAGATATACTTGACTCATAAAAATTACTTATATAAAGCCTATAGTGTGATGGTTTGAATGACTGTACATTGTGAAGTTATTATCACATTATCACATGCATCTCTTCAAACAGTTACTATCGTTGTAGATATGTCTCTGTGTGTGATTAGAACAACTAAAATCTACTCCTTAGAACACTTCAAGTGTGTAACACAATATTATTAACCATAGTTACCACATTGAACATCAGGTATCCAGAATGTATTTTTCACATAAGTAAAATTTTATACTTTTTGATCAAAATTCCCCCACCTACCCTACCTCCACCCCTGGAAACCACTGTCCTACTTTCCGTTTCTATGTGTATAAGTTTGGCTTTTCTAGATTCCACATATAAGTAAAATTGTGCATTCTTTGTCTTTATTTAATTCAATTAGCATAACGTCCTCTAGGTTCATCTATGTTGTTGCAAGGGGCACGATTTCCTTATTTTTTTAGTGATGAATAAGGTCCCACAGTATCTACGAGGCCTGGACATTTAAGTTCATTAACTCATCCTAAAACACAATGATATGTATTTTATTACTGAATATCATTATGGTCACTTTCAAAGTATTCCCCTTGAGACATTCCAGTGCCTAGGCCACTCGTCAAGCCAATTCTGGAACTCTTTATTTCTGGAATGACTATCAGAGCTATCATTATAGAAGTCTGACAATTAAGTTCTCTAATTCTTCCTAGAAAAAGTGCTTTGAGGGATGGACTCGGTGCTGGTGTCTGTGCGTAGTTTTCCAAGAGGAGGACTTCGAAGGCGACTGCAGTGATTGGTATTCAGCAATGAGGTAATATAGCTCGTTTTCTAGGATGAGTTTGTGAACTTAATTGTCTGATCTCATATGTGCAGGTATAAGCTGTATGTGTGTGTTTGTGTATAGAATGACATATACATAACATTTTGATTCCCTCTTATCTTTTACATATTGAATATTATAAATAATGTTGCAATGAACAATGTCTTCTTTAAATGGAGATAACATATCTGGAGCACCTCAAGTATGTTGTAATTACCTCGTGAGAGGAATTAAGTTATCTCACAACAGCAAATAACCTGAAACCCAGCATTATACTGAGAACATGCTGAGGGGCAAATACTGCAGAGAAAACAAATATTTCAATGGGCTGCATCCTATAATCCTCCAAATAGGATTACTTCACATTAACTTAGGTAATTAGCCCTTATCAGAGAGATCATCTTAAGAGTCATTTGAATAATTTGTTGGGAAGTAAAATTTTAGGGAACTATAATTGGCTCTATGGTCCTAGATACCAGTAGACAAACTGCTGTTTCTTAACTGTTTCTTTCTTTGTTTTTAATTAGGATTATATTACCACCACTTGATTGCCAAGTTTGAAAACTAATGTGCAGAGGTAATTTCCTGATTTGGAAAACTCTTCGGATTATCTCTTCAGTAAGAAAATATGCTGATGGGCAATTTAACTGAAATTTATAAATCATGATTTGGTAGGTCTTGATTATAGTCATTTGAGACATTTAACAAAGTCAATGGATAGAAGAAATGAATAGTGTTGATTTTACAAATGTAGAATGAACTACTCTACCTGTTAAGGAAACAGTTAACAACGATTTCTTAAGAGACCATGCTCTTTTCTTATTTGAATGGAAAAAAATCTTTGTATTTTATTTTTCACTGAAACAGAATACATGGTATTTATCAATGTTGATGTAAAGATGTGGTTAATCTAGTTTTATTAACCACACTTACATAATCTGCATGGACTAAATTTGGAAATCATGTAAAGGTGAGTTTGATTCATTTGCCCATAGGCAAGATGATTCTCCAACGTTCATATTTATCCAAAAAAAAAAAAGACACAGTAACAGAATTATATTCTATATTCTTTGAAAACAGTGTCAATACATATTTCCCGAAGAGCTTCATTTGTTGTTTTTCATGAAGTTGTCTTTATGTATGTGTGTATTATGAATTTGATTTGGCAATATTTGTATCACAAACTGGGGACTTAATACTAAAAGTTTTTGTAACATTTCGACAGCTTATAAAGTGATGGTACACTTGACAAATAATGCACAATTAAAACTAGAATGCCTTTAATCCTTTACCTATCTTCTTATAAGAAAATAAAGAAAAAAACAAAATTCTAAATTACACTACAATTATGGAATATGGAATCAGATAACAAAGAAACATGAAGATCAATAATGCATAGGCAATGTGCTAATAATCTTCAAATAAATCTGAAATAATTAAGACAAAAGGGGAAGAAAGCAGTTTAAATTCTATTATGAATTTGAGATTTACCAAAGCATTCATTATAGACCTATAAGGTAGAATTCACTATAAGAGAAAGCTTGAAAAAAAATAAACATGTATTTGAACATTAATATATGCCTTTTCTTCTGTGAAAGATTGAAGCAAAGTGGACAATGGCTAGTAACACTGAACTGAGATTCATGATTTTTTTTTTAATTTTTCCACTGGACACCTTAATCACTTAGGTAAATTATTTGAATTCAATTATCTAGAAGTGAATAGAAGTCAACATCCAAGTGGAAATTTTAATATAAAAGAAGTTAATAACAAAAGAAGTAGACATTACTTCCTACTTAAAATTTATAGTTTAAACTCATACTGAAGCCTTAAAGTATGATTTGAGTGAAAATATACATCAGAAAATTAAGAGACGAGTTACTTAAGATATGTCTAAACATTAGGCATATTTTTGAAAAAATCCCAACACTGATTAGACGATAAGCTAATTATGGAAGTGTTGTTTACCTCTTGTCTTTTTGTCTAGTTGATACTTGAGTCCGTGACCAAAAAGTTGTATTGCGTTATTCCATCTGTTAATGATTCAAAATGACTTAAAAGGCTTTGTCGTGTCTCAAGGATGGCTAACCTTTTCGAAGTATAGTTGTATTTTATTTTATTTGTAAGAATGACTTCTCCCTGGAGCTGGTAAGGATTTAATATCTTGGCGTATCAGTGTTGTTGTTGTTGTTGTTTTTCTTGAGACAGAGTCTTAGTGTGTCTCCCTTGGTAGAGCACCAGAGCCGTGGCATCACAACTCACAGCAACCTCAAAATCTTGGACTTAAGTGATTCTCTTGCTTCAGTCTCCCAAGTAGCTGAGACTACAGGTTCCCACCACAATGCCTGGCTATTTTTGTTGTTGCTGTTGTTGTTGTAGTTGCCATTGTTGTTTGGCAGGCCTGGGCTGGGTTTGAACCTGCCAGTCCTGGTGTATGTAGCTGACGCCCTAGCCGCTGAGCTGCAGGAGCTGAGCTGGCATATCAATTTTAATGGTTAACTCTGCGAGGAGAAAGAAAACCATGAAACCATTCAGGGTCCTGTGGCAGGTATTTTGCTTCCTTATTTAAGGACTATAATGTCATTTTTTTTTTTTTTTGGTGTGCTTGGCATTTTCATTTTCATTTTTCATTGGGTAACCAGGGCTGTTAATAATTCATATTTCAGAACATCACATACACACCACCATGCTGAGGTTTCTACCATCAGGCTCTGGTTCTTGTATGATTTTGAGAGTGTTAGAAACTTCAAAGATGTGATGGTTCCTGGAAGAGAAAGGACTAGCGAATGTGTTATTCTGAGAAAATGTGGGTTGCGCATTCTTGGCTTCCTCATCATTTGGAAGCTTGAGCCCACCGGTTTGGGGATGAAGAGGCAACTCCACCTTTTCCCCTTATCTCGCTGATGGAAAGTTTCTGCGTCTATTTCATTAAGCAGGCTTCTATGTTCCCTCTGACATCTCACTCAGGATGACTAATTTTTAATACTAATTCTCATTTAAACATTTTAAATCTTCAATCTGAGTATGAAATATTCTATAACAGATTAAAAACAAGTCGAATCCTAGGGTTTGATGATACCCCCAAATTTGTGTGTTGAACCAGGAGCCCTTATGGATGGCATTAGGGCACTTATAAAACGTTTTGAGAGACTGGGTTCTTGGTCTTCTGCTATTCTGCCATCTAGGAACAGAGTGATGAGGGGTATCTTGGAAGCAGAGAGTTGACCTCGCTAGAAACTTGACTTACCAGCTTCTAATGCTTAGACTTCCCACTCTCTAGAAGTGGGACATAAATTTGTATATTTGTAAACTACCCAGTCTCGGATGTTTTGTTATAACAGCACAAATGGACTACAGAATGAAGGCAATTACAAACTGTAAGCTTTAAGAACTTTCCCTGCCCCACCTTTGGTCTCTTATTTAAGGAATACCATCAGTTTCATACTTAAGATAGAAAATATTCATTGGCAATTTTTTTAATTGTTTAATTGCCTGTACTTAAGAATACTCAATAATTAACACTTTCCAAATTACATCATCTTTAAAACTAGGATGCATGATTTATACATGTTAAAACTTACCCTTTTAAGGAATACAGTTCTGTGAGTTTTTGCAATGTTCCTAGTAATATACTAACATTTAGATTACTCTAAACAATTAGCCTGTACCCATATTTTCAGACCCTGAACAGAGCTGATCAATTTTCTGTCGTTATACATTTGTTTTTTTCCAGATTGTTATATAAATGGAATCATACAAATATGTACCTGTTTTGTTCTGGAGTCTTTCATTTATTGCAATATATTTGATACACTTATCAGTAGTATGTTTTATTGCGGACTTTATTGATTTTATTGTGTCATGTGGATTTATAGCATATGCTTTTAGACTAATAGTTGCAATCTAATTTAGATTTCTGAATAAAAAATACCATTTTTATGAAAATTGCATGATGCTGGAAAGTTTTTTCTTTTTGAAATGTATGTTTTAGGAAGGCCTTTGAAATAGAAAAAACGTGTATGTTCACCCTGTAAAACATGAACATCTTTACTTTTGTAGAAAAGTTGTACGATAAGTAAAAATTACATAAGACATCTCATCAACATCAAAATAATTTTTGAGTAAGTTTAACAATGAGTCCATCAGAAATGAGTTTGGCTTTGCCACCACCAGTGAAAGAGTAATCTAATTAGGCAAAACTGAATCAGCAAACATAACTCCAGAAAATACTGTCCAAGGCTTTTATGCATATACCCTTGCAGGCATCGTAAGTAGGATTTCTTGGCTCAGGTCTCTGTGTTTGTTTCTAGTATCGGTGTTCTTGATTCTTCCCTTTGGCATTTCTCCATTTAGTAGACTTGTTACTGTCTCCGGATTGCAAATTATTTTCCCCAGCTTCTTACTGTGTACACCTGAACTTTTAAACACACCTTCCACTTAAATATTGTAAAAGGAACAGCCATATATATAATGACCATTTTTTACCACAAACACTTTCGAAAATACTATCAATCACTGCCAAGTTTGACTCTTCTTGTATATCCTACTGTGGCGATTGCCAAGCTGAAGATTGCAGGCTTCAAATTAAATTCTCTGGCTATATTATCCATGGCTAAAGGGATTCATTTGCCTTATTCAGCTCTATGCCAGTGTCTTTTATGTTTAAATAAGCACAGACCTCAGTTCCCTTCCCATAAAAATCTTACAATTTAGAGGAAGGATCTTCCTGCCTATTTGCCACACTATTATTACTATTTATTGGGGGAATTTTGCAACACATTGACCTTGATCTTATAGGAATTGTTTTTTAAATGCACTTTATAGATTACTTTTATTTCATTTTTTCTCTATCAAGCCTATAAATTTAAAATGATTTATAATTATTTTAAATAAGTGCATTGACTTTCTTATTCTCTTCTCATTTAAAATGTTTTAAAATGCAAACAATGAATCGCATTTATTAAGGGAAATTTCAGCCTTAGTTAAATTGATTATTAGTATTATTGATTATGCAAATTCATTTTTTTCGCTTTTAAATAAATATCCTAACTCACAATAAAGCAATAAAATGATCTGGGTACTGTCAAATTGTGTCCTATAAAATAGTAGTAGATGTTTCTTTAAAATCATTAATTATAGCATTTCACTTCCAAAATTTATCTGTATATGTATATTAAATATTATATCCCAAAATATACATTAAATATTATATCTCGTATCAAATAAAATTCTCCAAGTAAAGGAACCAAGATTTCTTAAAGATAGTGAAATTTTTATGATTCAGAAAAGGTGTTAGAGTGTATTTACCAAACTAGTGAACACCAAACAAAATAACACAAGTTTAACTCTCCCATAAATGACGCTGAGGATAGAATAGAAACATCTGTGCCTTTGTGAGCTTTTTTTTATTTTTAATATTCTGGGTCTTACTAATATTTTTAAACAAAATACGAATGTATATGTATGATATGGATTATCCATCATTGCTGTAGGGTTTTGTCCACATATTGTATCAAAGAAAGCAAAGGATGTGTATACACACATTAGGAAAAGAGAGTTATAAAAGACATAAGTTATACCTTTCATGCCTTATATTTTGATTTACTGACACAACTGAAGTATCAGTGATGACCAAGAAAAAAAAATACACGCTAAATTTAAAACATTCCTTGAAATTAAAAGCATCCTGACATAGACTAATAGATTTTATTCATGTATCATCTTTGAGCTGACATAATATTCAGCTTGATAATTTTAGTAAGGGGCATTGAATCAATAACTCAATGATCTCAGCTTTGTTGATGTACAACTTTATGTTACATCATCCATAAAATATTTATCAGCAACAATTTATAATGTGAATGTTTGAATATGATGGGTTTAGGTAGGATATCTATTGAAATGATAAACAGCTATTAGTTCATATATCTCTGTTAAGTGATGTTAAAAGTAAAGTCCTAAATGAATACTTCAATTATTCAACACAACATATAGAGCCTATCACTTCATCATATTTTTTGGCAGTCACAATACCAGAGTAACTCAGATTTAAAAGACACACATTTATTCAAAGTCAATTTGGATTTTAAGTAACATATCGAACTATTCTTGAGGAAGAAGACAGAGAAGGATAAGCAGAAAAAGAGGGAAAAGAGAGGCAAAACCTTTGTACAGTCATATCTTCACCTACCATATTCTGATTTTAATTTAGGCATAACACATTATAAATATGCGCATGTCTCCAAAATTCTAAACACCATATCATTTCGCATTGTCTCATATCATCCTTCAAGTGATATGTGTTTTCACTGTTTAGTTACTTCAATTATCAATACTCCTTAATACTTTTGCTGAGATTCATTACCCCCCATCAAAATTGTACACTTTATAAATGTTTCTAAATATTTTGTTTCTGTTTAAATATTAAAAGAATAAAATCAGACATTTTGAAATTATAAATATCTAATACATAGATACAACAACTTTAATTTATATGTACATAATAGGATTAAAACATAGTAGATAAGGCAAAATTTCATTTACTCATCAGGAGAAGTTGAAAAGTGCACAATCATAGGTGACATTTCAAATTACTTAACAGATGTCTCCTAGGCTAGTGTATGGCATGATCATAGCTCACCGCAGCTTCCAACGCCTGGGCACAAGAGATCTTCCTGCTTCAGGATCTTGAGTAGTTAGGATCACTGGCCTGTGCCATTGGTACCCAGCCAAGCAATGCAACTTTTTAAAGATAGAAATTATTGTAATTAAAAATTAATATATTGAAAAGATAAAGATATTTTGAAATTTGCATATAAAAGAGTATGGTAAAATTCAACATTCATACTTATTAAAAAGATTTTTTTGGTAAACTAGGATTAAAAAGAGGATTTCTAAAATAAATAAAATGATTCCAAGCATTCTATTTGAGAATCTGATCAAGACCATGATACTTCCTAGTTAAATTTTCTGTCAATAACAATTTTGAATTCCATAAATTCAGAAATTATAGTACTTGCTTTTTAAATGGCCTCATGCATAAAAGGGAATTTCATAATGGAAGTTATAAATACTTATTAGTATAGACAATAATGAAAACATAGTATTGGGCATTCTAGTCAGTACAGATAGACCAGAAGAGTTCTGTTTGTAAAAGAATATATAAATCTGTCATTGTGAAAATTATATAATTAATTGCATAGAAAATACAAAAGCATTTTAAGACATCTTTTTATATAAAGTCAGGAAAATGTATTCAAAATATTGCTGGAAGCTCTAACCCCAAACAAAACTCAAAAAATTAAAAGGCCTCTGTGATATGTGTGTGTGCATAATATACAAATTTATTAATAGACATTAAAGGAAACACACACAGAAACAGAAAAAAGTCACCATGAATGTAAGGAAGAAACTAACATTGTAAATGTACTTATTTTATTTTAAAAATGATCTGAGTATTCACGGTAATTGTCATAAAAATCCCAGCAGAGCTTTGGTGTGAATCACAATAAGCTGACTCCAAATCTTGTGTGAGAAATCAAGGTCCCAGAATAGTCAAAACTTCATGAAAAACGAAGAAGATAAGGTGAGGGAAATTCCCCATTATATATCAACTTCTTATAAACCAAGTTATTAAGAGAGAAATATCTTGACACAGAAGAAACAAAACAGGCACTAACCGAAAACTCAGAAAGAGAGGTTAGAAAGAAAAGGAAATAATTTTTCAAAACTAACAGACAGTCATCTATTTGAATTATAAATATATGCTTTCCTCACACCCCAGAACAATAAATTTACTCTAAATGTATTTATTACTTAGCTGTGAAAGTTAAAAAGTATAGAAACAATTAGCATAAATTTGGAAAAACATTTTAAAGATTTCTCAAATAAGATACAAAATGTATGAACCTTGAATAAAAAACAGACAAGTTTCCACCACATTAATAATGTATTTTATTATATACAAATAATGCAAAGTTTTAGTAAGCTGCATATTACACATTTTATTCCATTTTCATTTTATTGAAATTTTTTCCTCCATTCTGTAACCACTTTTCTTTGTTTCTTCAAAGCAATGATTCCTTTCTGATTACTACATAGCTTATGCATTTATTTTGTGCTTTGTCTATTTCACCACTATGTTTAAGATCTATGAGGGAAGTAAATTTTTGTATTTTGTTTTATTTTGTGTTCCAATGACTAAAGGAGTATCTGGCAAGCAGTACACAATAAATATTTGTTGAAAATTACATTAATGAATGTATACAAAAAAGGATAAGCATCTCAACAAAATAATGACCAAATAGAATAAACAGCATTTTATAGCAAATGAAAGGGACATACCATATAAATTGACATATGGAAAATGGTTGAACTCATTAATCATTATGGAAATGTGAATTAGGATAACAATTATATGACGCTTTCCACTTACTATATTCATGAAAATGATACAGCTTATTATGACAAGTATTGGTGAGGAGGTATGTTAATGGAAATCCTATGAGCTACTCACTGCAATATAAATAATTGCAACCTTTGGAAAATAATCAGGCACTTTCCTGAAAATCTGAACAGTCATATACTTTACAAATGAGTAATTCTATTTTAAAAGCATGTTCCATAGACAATCTCTTGCAAAAGCATAATAAACCAAAGTACTAACATAGTCATAACAACATTGTTCATAATGGTAAAACGATAAAGGAAGAATCTAAATGTCCACTGATAAAAGAATAAATTAATTTTGTCATATTTGCAGAATGGAACACTAACCAACTGTTGTAATTATTAAATTGCAGCTTTGCACAAGAATATGGATTAATAATGTAAACAAAATATTGAGAGAGAAGATAAATTGCAAAGCCTGTGGTGTTACAGTACTCCAGAGAAACAGAGGTTTCTGTTTCTGTTGAGGTGGATAGAAGGAAAGATATAGACACAAAAATAGATAGATAGATAGATAAATGTTAGATGGATAGCAAAGAATTAGCTCGTACTATTACAGAGGCTGGAAAACCTCAAACCTGAAGTCCCGTTTCAAGATGCAGTCCAAAAATTGCTGTAGACCTAGAAGAAACCAATGTTCCACTTCAGAGCCTCTTGGGCAGGAGAATTCTTACATATTTGAGGGAGGAGTGGCCTTTCATTCTATTCAAGTTTTCACTTCCTTGGATAAAACCTACCACATTAGGTAGGGCATATGTTTTATTCGGTCTAAAGATGGAAATGTTAACTTTTACAACAACAATTTCACAGAAACACCCAAAATAATGATTGATGAAATACATGGACACCCCATGGCTGAATCAAGTGGGCACATTAAAACTAATCATGATACCTGTATACGAGGTTTGGCACTTAAGTTTGCAAACTCATCCTAGAAAAAGTACTGCATAGCTCATTGCTGATTCTACCATAGTCCCCTTCGAAGTACTTCCCATGGGAAGCTATGCACCAACTCTAGTGCCTACTCTACTCTTCAAAGCGATTTGGGAGCTCTTTCTGGAATGGTCATCAAAGCTGTCATTATATTACCCTGGATGTCCTGAATGTCATCAAAATGTCTTCCTTTCAATATTTCCCTTATTTTCAGGTAAAGAAAAAAGTCATTTGAGGCCAGACCAGATGAGTGTGTGTGTGTGTGGGGGTGTTCCAATACAGTTATTTGTTTACTAGCTAAAAACTACATCACAACAGTTCTCTGCATTGTTGTGATGCAAGGGCCAAGTGTTCTTGTTGAAAAATTAAGAATGTTTTTGTCTAACGTTTTTACACTGAATTTTCAGCACTTCCAAGAAGTAAACTTGGTTAACAGTTTGTGCATTTGGTACAGATTCATAATAAGGTCTCTCTGTTATCAATAAAGGTCAATGACATTTCTTGATTTGGACTGATGGAATTTTTTGGTTGTGGAGAATTGACTGACTTCCATTGTACACTTTGACACTTTTTTTCAGAGTTGTGTTATTCCCATGGTTCATAACCAGTGAATGATAACATCATCGTTCTTCAAAAAGGTCTTGGCCAATTTCAACTCTCCTTTGCTTTTGTTCATTGGTGAGTTTCTTTGGGACCAATTTTGTGCACACCTTTCTCATACTAAGATTTTCAGTGAAGATATTCTTAACTGTTCCTCTATCAATGTTTACTTGGTCTGCTGTGATTCTGATAGTGAGTTGATTATTTTGAAGCACAATTTGACAAATTTCTGAATATTTTCATCAGCTCTGTTCATTACTGGTCACCCTCACCTATATTTATCAGTTATACTTTTACTCTGTTCAGAAAAACGTTTAATCCATGTGTACACTGCCATTTTCTTCATGGCATTATCTTCACAGACATGGGCTAACATGTCCTTGATTTCACTTCCATTCTTTCCAACTTTAACAAGAAATGTAGTGTTTTGTTTATTGCTCTAATTCAAGTGCTGACATTCTCACCACGGCACACAAAATCACACAACAATGATGAGCGCCACTCAGTAAGACATCGCTATATGTCCACAAGGACACAACCATGAAGCTCTGGTACACCAAGGTTATGAAATTTTACCAAGCTGTTTGGACAATGTTGCAAACATAAGCACATGGTGGCAAGTTCACAAACTTGTTAGGCCTCCTGTGATAAAACTCCTTTTTAATAAAGCTTAAAATTAAGAAGTATTAACCATCAGACTACTAATGAAAGTATTCATGTGTCATAAAACTATAAATGTGAAATCACTGCAATAATTAAAACCAATAAACAATGGAGCAATCCCTACACAAATCTGAAGGTGATAAATTTCAATCCAAGTTTAGAGAATGGGGAAAATGACAAGCAGGAAAAGGTGCACTGGGCATCATCAATAACTTTATGTTAATTTTTAAATGATGACATTGGAACAGAATTAAAAGGGCTCAAAAGCCTCCAAATTACGGATAATACATACAATAATACATACATATATAGGTACAGAGAATGCCAAAAAAGTATACACATTTTAAGATAGGAAAAAACTGTATTAAAATTGTAATACTCAATATATACCAATAATGTTTTAATTTTGTATATTGTATCTGATTGCAGAAGTCAAGCATGATTTGATTATTACAATTTTAATACAGTTTTGCTTCCTTTCTTAAAACGAGTATGCATTTTTGGCACCCTCTGTATATTATAAATACATACATGCACACATATATACATACATACATATTCATATAAACTTTCATACATTTATATTTACCTAATATTCATAAGGAAATAGAGATACAATAAGGCCACATGTGTTTCTTCAGTGAAGTCTATAATCTATCAAAATAGGGAACATGTTATTATATTCAGGAGTAATTAAGTAATGGAATCACACAGTTTGGGTAGAAGTTGTCATTCATCAGTGATGCTGAAAATTAAGTATAAAAGCCTCATTGTAGTTACTTACATGATTGAATATGAAAAGTTATTACATAACAAAAAAAGGGATATTTTTCTTAAAAATATTCTTTCTTTCTTTTTTTTGAATATTCAAAACAGCATCATTTATATAACTCCAAAATAGAAAGAGACCCCAAAAATGTCCACGAATGGTAGAACAGATAAATAATTTTTGGTGTATCCATACAGTCAATACTTTACAACAATGAAAACCACTGTGAAATGCTACAAAATTAGCGCATTTCAGAAACATAATATTAAACAAAACAAAAAGCAAGACATAAAAAATACATACGCATGAATCTATTTATAAAGGAAAGTACAATAGCTAACATAGGGTGTGAGAAGTCCTGTAGCAGTTACCATGGGGGAAGTCAAGAGTACTGATTGCGAGAAGCCTTGCGGGAAGGTTTTGGGGTGCCGGTGACATGTCGTGTTTTGTTGTGAGTGTTGTTTACATAAGTTGTCCAATCCATTTTTGTACTCCTCTTACTTGGCAAAGTTTCAAATATAATAGGCATTCATAAAAGATGTTTGTAGAATAAACTTTGTCGGATTTAAGGTGAGAGGGGAAGTCTTCTTTTTTTAAATTTTTATTAAATCATAATTGTGTACATTGGTGCAATCATGTGGCACAATGTGCTGACTTTATAAACAATCTAAAATATTTTCATTGAACTATTTAACATAGCCTTCATGGCCTTTTAATCACTATATGAAGACATTTATATTCTACTTTTAGTAATTTTCACTTGTTCCCTTGTAAGATGCACCATAAGTGTGATCCCACCAATCATCCTCCCTCCACCCATCGATCCTGAGAGGTAATGCAAGGTAAATTTATAAAAGCAGCCATTTTTGGTCAACATTAAATTTCCACTCCAATCTTCATATTGAAAGAATAAGCATGA
>CAUYRH010178938.1:0-17296 GCA_963574655.1 Perodicticus potto
ATTGAATCATAGCTGTGTACAATAATTCAATCATGGGGTACAGTGTGAGGGCTTCAGATACAATCAGAGATATTTTCATCAACCTGATTGCGATAACATTCAAGATACTGGCCAGCTCATAGTGGACGTAAAAGGTTATTCTAAAAACTAATGTTCTCGTGAAATGCTAAACTACAGGAAGCTGCTATGAGATGTGAAATCACAGTGTAATATTTAATGAAATTATAAAGTAATATTATAAATTATATGCTAATGTTCTTAATAATATGTATTTTGTATTGCTGATTACGATTATTCTTTTAATTACACTTGTATACTTTGTGGAAGGTACAATATAAAAAAGACAAAGACTGTCTAAAATAGTCTTTGGTTAAAATTGATACTTAGTGCCGAGGACAGTGGCTTTTCATTGATGAGTTAGTAAACAAAAGGTGTTATAGTCTCTAGATTGGGTAGATTATAGTTATAGATAAACAAACTTTTAGTTTGGGAGTAGATAATATGATTCAGTGTAATTCAGTGTCATTTACACTGAATTGTATTATCTACTCCTGAAATATGGAAGCCACCCAATTCAAATAGTAATATGCTGGCTTTGCCAGAGGAAATTGGTATTAATTTTAACCTCTATTCAGAGGCAAGAGTTCTGCCCATGCAGTATGTGGATTAATGCTGTCCACGTACTAACCTTTTGTTCCATGGAAGCCATATTTATAACATTTTGTAATTATGAAGTTCTTTAAATTGTTTTCAGAAGTCTTTTACTGGGCGGCGCCTGTGGCTCAGAGGAGTATGACACCGACCCCATATGCTGGAGATGGTGGGTTCAAACCCAGCCCCGGCCAAAAACTGCAAAAAAAAAAAAAGTGTTTTACTTACATAACCATTTTTTTCCATACAAGGTGTTAAAAGAATGTCAAGTATTTATATGTATTTGTTTGGCAAATATCCAGTGATTTTTTTCCAAGCCCTCTACAAACTGTATTGACACTTTGGTTTAACATGACCTAGTGTTTTCCCCTATATTTGCACACTGCTGCCAAATGAACTTCCACATCACCATTCTCGTGGAATTGCTCTCGTACTTTAGAATGTTAAATTGTTCTTCTATGATGGTGGGATCAAAGCCAAATGCTTCAGTTTAGTTTTAACATTCTCCTAATCTGCCCTCCTACATACTTGTGGGATCTTACTTCCCGTTCTTTCACTCTGTATTTATCAGCTGTATCTTGTATTAAGTATCTAAGATTCTGTTCAGTTCTGCAAGGCCCACAAAAATGAATACATTGTCCCTGTCTGTAGGAATGTGTAGTCTGCTAGAGGAGGAAACAATGTAGATACATAAAATTGCCATTAGGTAGAAAGTGACTCCTGGAGAAATAGATAACTTCTAGTGTCCCACATAGGAATACAGGGGTAACTACTACCAGGTTTTATGGAGGTAGTGACATTTGCACTAGATATAAAAACTGAGTAGGAATTCAGAAAAAAAGGTTGGGGAAAACATTCCAATGATATTAGTGAATAGGCTGGATAAATATATGGAGTGTTTCTTTGACTAGATCATAAGATACACAAGCAGTAATAGTAGAGCAAGGGTGGAAAAACATATCATTGATAATTCATGAAATATTTTTATATTTTTATTTTTATTTTCTTGAGACAGAGTCTCACTTTGCCGCCCTCCGTAGAGCGCTATGGTGTCACAGCTCACAGCAACCTCCAGCTCCTGGGCTTAAGCAATTTTCTTGCCTCAGCCTCCCAAGTAGCTGGGACTACAGGAGCCTGCCACACACCTGGCTATTTTTTGGTTGTAGTTGTCATTGTTGTTTGGCAGGCCCGGGCTGGATTCGAACCTGCCAGTCTTGGTGTATGTAGCTGGTGCCCTAGCTGCTGACCTACAGGCACTGAGCCTCATGAAATATTTTTAGTGCTGGGCTAAGGTATCTGAATTTTATTCTGGAGTTGATGGTTCTGTTCTGGAAATCAAAGGGGAATGCGGATCAAATAGGCTTCCTTTACCCACATAGGGAACACATAATTACACAGGCTACTTCTTTTTCACTCCTGATTTTCTCCTATTTCACCCTGTATATCGCATATATTTTCAATTATATTGATAATACCACGGTAGGATAGTTTATTTATATTTTATTCTACTATATCCAGCACAGTCCCTGACTCAATAAGTCTTCTGATTGGCGGATGAATGAATGAAGAGATAGATAAGTTTGGATGGAAAGGAAGAAGTGGTTTTATTCCACATTACAGAATATTTCCAGTAGTAACAAAGGCATGCAAAAGAGGTTTTTATGTGAACTGTCATGCAGGCCAGCAAGCCCTCCCTCTGCTGATAGAATGGTCAGATGCTAGACACCTTTACTGACATTGAGAAGAACCTCCTAAAACTAGTCATCCTGCTTCTACTTTTGCTTCCATATAATCCCACCATAATCAGGTTGATAAACAAAATTGTGCCATTTCATTCCCTTGTTCCAAACCTTCAATAGGTAGATTTTTACTGCTTACTCCCTCCTAATCTGCCCCCTTCTTAGTTTTCAATGCCAATTAGAGCTCATTATGACCATATACATCCTTCATTTAGCTGCCATTTCTGAGGGACAACATTCCTGAGATACTTGGGGGGTCTACAGTTCCAGCTAAGTTGCTGAAAAAGATGTTATTTCATTCCTTTTTACGGCTGAGTAATATTCCCTGGTATCTAGATACTACATTTTTTAATCCACTCATCAGTTGATAGGCACTTAGGTTGGTTCCAATATCTTTTCAATTGTCAATTGTGCTGCAATAAATAGTCCAGTACAAGTGTCCTTTTTTTATAAAAATGCCTCTTTTCCTTTGAGTAGATACTCAGTAGTGGGATTGCTGGATGGGATAGTTGTTCTGGTTTTAGTTCTTAAGAAATCTCCATACTGCTTTCCATAGTGGTTATGCAAGTTTATACACCTGCAGCCTTTAAGTATCCCTTTTGATCACAACCACACCATTATATGCTGTTATTTGACTGTTTAATAATGGCAATTCTGACAGTGGTAAGGTACTGTCTCATTGTGGTTTCAGTTGAGCATTTTTTCATATGTTTGTTAACCATTTGTCTACCTTCTTTTAAGAAGAGTCTGTTCACACTTTACCAAGGAGGTGAAAGGTCTCCACAGGGTTAACTACAAAGCACTGATGAAAGAAATCACAGATGACACAAACAAATGGAAAACATCCATGTTCATGGATCAGCAAGAGCAACATTTTTGCAATGTCTATACCATCCAAAGTGATCTACAGATGCAAAGCAATTCCCACCAAAATTCCAGCATCAGTTTTCACAGATCTAGAAAAAATAATCCTAAACTTCATATGGAACCAAAAAAGACCCTGAATAGCCGAAGTGATCGTAAGCAAAAAGAACAAGTCTGGAGGCATCAGATTACCTGACTCCAAATTCTCTTGCGGGGCAATCATAAGCAAAACATCATGGTACTTGTATGAAAGTGGACACATAGACCAGTGGAACACAATAGAGAACTCTGAAATAAACTCATATAACACTCACCAACTGATATTTGACAAGGCAGGAGAAAATATACACTGGGGAAAGGATGTCTTGATCAAAAAACCATGCTGGAGAAAGTGGAGAGCCATATGCAGAGGAATGAAACTGGATTCCTCTGTGTCTATATGGATTACAGACCTGAAACCATAAACATTCTAGAAGAAAATATGGTTTCCTCAGAGAATGCTCTTCTAGACATTGGCCTGGACAAATAATTTGAGTAAGACCCCCCAAAGCAAATTCAGCAACAAGAAAAATAAAGGGGACTTAAACTAGAAAGTGTCTTCACAGCAAAAGAAGTATTCAACAGAGTAAATAGACAGCCCACAGAATAGGATAACATATTTTCAAACTATACATCCAACAAAGGGCTAATATTCAGACTCTGCAAAGAACTCAAAACAGAAAAAAAAGTGAGCAAAAGACATGACTACAGCCTACTTTATTTAGAATAAAATTCTTCCTACTTTTGAGTGCTTTTACTTCACTTCATCTTAATATCCCTCTTTCTGAAACGATCCGCCTTCCAATCTTCCCATGACTGGCTGATCTTAGCTAGTACGTTTTAACACTGATGTCATCTCATCAAGGAGGTCCTCCTAATCCTTCACACTCTCTATGATCTAATGCAACCCCCACTTCGCGTCTCACCCCCACATCTTATACTAGTTTCTTTCATGTAACCCTCTTCCTAACCATTTTTACTACCATATAATTCACTTCTTTTTACTTTTTATTTTCTAGCTACTGATAGAAACATATCATGTGTAAGATTCTTTATCCACGGTTTACTACCAGGCCTACAGCAGGATTTAGTACGTGGCAGAAAAGAAACATTGCTAATTAGAGGGGATAAATGCAAAGAAGCCTTAATTTTTTCCTATGCAATAATTATTAAATTCATTGAAAGATTAGCCTGTATGCACTGCCTTAGGTTTTGCCAGATTTCCTTGTTCTTAAGCCATTTCCCTCCGTCTTTTGCCCTTTCCATTTAACTCCAAATGTCATCTTTTCACTGTCTATTGACATTCAGATCATCAAATTTAGTTATGTAGCTTATATTGTTCTTATATTTGAAATTTCTTGAAATCACCCCTTTACTTGACTTATGTGACTTAGAAATATTTTGATTCTCATGTAACTCTGACAAGTCCTTGCCTAGCTTTAATTTAGGAAGTACTTGCTGCTGTCTTAAACATAAGAGGTTGGCTCTTTTTTCTCTTGAATTCTTTCTTTGGGAACTTTATCTATCCTTGTGATTTATCTAGGTTCAAAATTCAGGACCTTCCCTGAGGTCTGTTTATCTCCAAATGCCCCTGGAACTCCAGGGAATTTCCAGCTATATATGTAGCTTATTTGTCATTAGGTTTAAATCCTAAGCATGGAACCTGGGTAATTTTTTCCACTCCCACCTTCCTCAACTATAAAATTGAGATAATACTTATTTAGTAAGAATCTAAGGAGACAAAATATTCTAGCTCCTAATTATCCACATCCTCATGAAAATAATAAATGTTTTTCATTATGTTTTGAATAGAAACTTTGCCTGTACCAATACCGAAGATATCTTTTTCTTTTTCTTTCTTTTCTTTTTCTTTTTCTTTTCTTTTTTTTTTTTTTTTTTGAGACAGAATTTCACTCTGTCACCCAGGCTATTGTGCACTAGCATCATCATATTTACCACAACCTTAAACTCCTGGGCACAAGGTTTCCTCAGACAGCTGGCTAGCTGGGATTACAGGCACATGCCACCCCACCCTACCAATTTCTCTATTTTTTTGTAGAGATTGTCTCTTATATTGCTGAGACCAATCTCAAACTTCTGGCGTCAACTGAGCCTCTGACCTCAGCCTCACAACATGCTCAGATGACAGGCATGAACCACTGTGCCAAGCTTCCAAAGATAAATTTCTTAATGATTAAACCAGTGTTTTTTGAAAAGAAGCTGTACTTTTGAATCAAGCTTTTACTTGTGAACTAAAATTGTTTAAACAAAATTCTACTGTGTGTTTTAATTTTGCATTGAAGTGTGCCTACTGACGATTGACAAGGGAAAAAAAAAGCCGTAAGATGGATATCAAAAAATAACATTAATGAGCTGCTAAAGCTAAAATTATAGGAACTTATGAAATTGGTTAAACATAAAAACCATTAAACTGTTTACTGAAGCTTCACAGATATACTGCAGCTAATGAGCATTTCTGCTATTTAAATAAGCCCAAATTGAACACACATTACATGGATACATAATTAGTCATGGCAGTCAGACACACATAGATTTACTTTTAAAGCTCTATTTAGAGATTCTTTTCCATTTGATTTATTTTGTTAATTAAAATATTTTTCAGTATTCACTTATATTTTAATAATATTGTTTTCACAAGTAGTGTAATTTACTACTGACTTTCTATTTGTTTTTACTTTTGCTTTAAATGCAGCAAATGGGGATTTTATACTAAACATTTTTCTTAACCCCTTTCTGTAATTGTTTATATCCCTCGATGGCATCATTAAACATTTTTGTTCACTGAGGAAATATATATAACATATTTCAGTAGTATTTATACTTTTTTTTCACTGTCTGATAATTATCAAAAAATATTAAGCACCCAAATGTGCATAGAATTATAATGATTATGGTCAAATCAGATTAAAGGATGATCTATTCCTTCAAGGAGTTTGTAGTCTTAAGTAGATGGTATCATTGAATATAAATAAGCAAATCAAAGTACAGCATTTGGGAATCCAACAGAGAATTTGAAAACAATCCCCATATATTTACTTCAAGGACACTGACCTCCTTGAGGAGATGGCTTCCAGATAAAATGAAATCAAATCTTCAAGGAGTTCAGAGTCTTAAATAGATGGAATGATTGCAGAGAAATAAGCAAATCAAGGTGAAGTGCTTGTATTATTTTAATTCTAAATTGATTTGTTGGTCAGTTTAGGAAATGGAAATGAAACTCCCCGTAGAATACAAGTAAAACAGAAGGACTAGCTACAGGCTATTATTGACATCCATCCTTTTTGTTTAACTTGGGGAGTCTAAAATTATCCTCCACATAGACAGCAAGAAAGTCAGAACTGTACTTTAACCCTACCCAAATTCTGTACACATGTTCACCCTGAAAATTATCTAACCATGGCAGTGGAGAGAAAGTTAAATCAATCTAAAGAAATTAACCAGGCGGGGACGGTGCCTGTAGCTCGAAGGAATAGGGCGCTGGCTCCATATGCCAGAGGTGGCAGGTTCACCCAGCCCTGGCCAAAAAAGAAAGAAAGAAAGAAAGAAATTAACCAGCTGGTATTCTTCCCTAGTCAGTTTATTTGTAGAAGCTTTTCTTTTCTTTTTTTTTTTTTAAAGGGAAGCATTTGAGTTTCCTTCCCACACACAATAACCTGATTCTTTAATTGTGGAAGTAAGACCTATTAGAAAAATAATTAAGACACAATTAATATGCTAAATAAATGAAATAGGCAAATGTTACACTTTGCAAAGAGAAAAGATGTATTGGATTCCTCTTGCATGCCAATTATTGTGGCAGATGCTGGGGAAGTGGCTGACTCTGACATGGTCCCTGACCTTAAGAGTGGTACAGGCAAGACAAATAATTGGATAAAGTCAGCAGTGCCTAGTTTAACAGAAGGTGGTTGGTCAGTGGTTAGCTCAACAGAAAGGTAAAAGACAACAGTTCCATTGGAAGATACTATCTAAACACTGCATTAGTGAAGCTAGTCAAAATTAGAGTTCCTTCCTGTCCTGCCAACCCTACCTTCTTAATTTTAGTTGCTTCCAAGGTTCCAGTGGTGAACTTTGAGAGGTTGTATTACACCCATTCATTCTGGATTTCTCTTGCCCCTAAGGTCAGAAGCAAGAGAGCGCTTTAGAGTCAGAAAAAGCATCAATGAAGATTAGAAAACCATAATGGAGGTGGGTGGAAAAGCAGAAGGCATAGTGTCATAGAAGCCAAGGTAAAAGACTTTTAGGAGGAGGAAGTGGTCATCTTTCGAGTGCTGCTAGGATATCAAGGGAAGAAGTGCCATTGCTAGGGGGAGGCAGGTTAGGTATCTGTATAACATGCCCTTGCACCACTTTGAGGGTAAGAATTTCCTTAAATTTTTTACTTTGGGCCTCACTCACCTTACTCTATTCTTGATGCTAAAGCAAGCCGATCACTGAGAAGAGTCACTGGATTTGGCAGCCTAGAAATAATCATCTTAGTGAACAGAGTTTACTGAAGCTTTAAGAGATACATGGAGGCCTGAAATGATTTAAAATAGAAGGTACTGCACACACACACGTATATGTAGTATCTATATATGTATGAGTGTGGGTACACACACACACTCCTACATATGGGAAGCAGCTAATTTGGAGGGAGTGCCTAATACTAGACAAGAGAAAGGGTATGGCCTAGGGGGCAAAATTCCTATCAGGTTAAAGGAGAGACTCTGGGCCCATGTGCTGGAAGGGAGAGTTCTTTGGTGGTATCAAGAAGAAATAGAGACAGAGTGGGTAAAGATTTACTAGGTTCATTGTTTTAGTGATAAGAAGACAAGGGTGTTCCCACATGAGAATATTTATATCTTCTGTGAATTATGAAACATGGCCTTCTCTATCTCCAGTGGAGGTAAGAGAAAGGAGTCAGGTCTGTCAAAGTTTTAAGGAGAACAGCAAAAGGTGCATGGTGGTCACAATGTGCAGGGGAAGTAAAAAGAAAGCTTACTAATCATAAATCACGAAAGGGGGAATGACCCAGAGGGAGTATGTGAAATAAGTTTGGATGTGAAGATTTGCAAGGGGCAAAAGAATACCCGGCTTATAATCTCTAGCAGGCAGCCAGAAGTGCCAGAATAAAAAGAATAGCTCAAGGTAGAATTTGAGGACATTCTCACAGAGATGAAATTGAAGGTCCCAATACTTAGAATCTATGACAGAGACAGTGCAATAGACTGAATATTTGAGAGCTTGGAAGAGGAAGAGCTGAGAAGGAGCTGGAGCCTGAAGAGGACAGTTTAAAGATAAGCAGAGCCCAGGTAGAGCAGTATTCTGTAAATCCATGACAGAGATCAAAATCAATCTCATTCAACTGTTGCAAAAGGACTGAGGTCACTGGATGACCATAAAGGCCATATTTTCATTAGCAGAACAATTGGGTGGCCAAACAAGTAGGCAGCAAATGTAAATAACTCCAAGAAATTGTGTAAAGAAGATGTAAGAATGGCAGGAAGAAAAAGAAAACCACATTAGAACAAAGTTATTCAAAACATTAATAGAAGAGGAGAAAATGAGAAATGTAATGTACTTAAGAGTGTAAGACATATTTTAAGGTCCTGAGCAGGAAGATATAGAGTCAAGACTAGCTTTTCAGGTAATCTTTTCCTTCACAGAAGGAAAATGTTGACATTTGTTTCTGGTCTCTATTGTCGCTGGGTGATAGCATTACGCTTAAAATAGTTAGAGGCAGAAGGGAGATGTGAAGACAAAGCTCATGCCACCCAGACTTGATATCTTTAGTTGACACATTCTGTGGTCCTGTCCTTTTCTTACCCTGGGTTATTCTATTTAAACAGAAGTCTGATACCCTGGTCTTGCAGTTAGAATTTATTTGATCTTGCTGAGATTTTGCTTTCAGCTCTGAATTACTAAGATTACTGCCTCAGCTAGCTTTTTTAGTTTCATTGTGCTTTGGGTTTACTGGGTAATGGGTTATGTAAAATTAAACAACAAGCACATAGATGAATTAATCTATGTTTGCAAGATATCATTTTATTATAAATGTTGAAAGTTATTATTTCCCCCATTGTTTTATAACACACCAAACTCTCCAAAGAATACTAATACTGTTTCTTCAGTATGATTTCTGTTGCATTGTTTGATTGTTTATGGAGAATTAATTTATATTTATGTACTAAAATATAGCATTCTTGACATCTTTTTATAAATACTGAGAAATATACTTGTCATATGCTTGTGGGTTTCTCTTCCACATATATGACAGCACAGCTACATCAGTTTAATTGACCTTGGCAATCTGCAGCTGCTAGTGATGTGTCCCCGAGGGACGGTTTCTGCAGTTTTAAGCTGTGGCTTATTGAAGAACTTGTGTGTCACAATACAATTAAGTCTATATAAAAAATCATTTCATGCATAACATTAAATTGACTAAAAGTTCCTATTTCCAAACCATTTCTTGTTATAAAGCAACCTCGGAGTATCTTTGTTTTTTAAATAAGCTCATTTGAACATAGTAGTAATTAAAGTGGAAAATTAACATAAATCTTGAATGTTTGGTATAAATTAAGGACATTTTCATTCTTTTTAAAAACTGCATAAAATTCCAGGCACCATATCATTTAACATATTTCTCTTCCATTTGCAGAATAATATAGGCTGTGAATAAGCATGTTTGGGGATTCTTTTTTGAGTTCTTTTTCTGTTCAGCTGTGGAGCCACTGCGACATATGCTCCAGTCTCCATCGAGATGCAATCTCACGGAAATCTGTGAGAAAACTGTGCATGAACATAACAGAAAGTTTCTCCTCCTCTATTTTATAAACAAGAAAGAAAAAATACAATCCGTCTATTAATATTCATTAAACACTTCATAGGAAATGGCAAGCAGTTATTTGGTTTGCAAATGTAAATATACATTTTTCATCCACTTACGCTTTCACTCCTTCCAAGCTGGATAAAGGCAGAACATAAGATGTGCTTCTGAGATTTATTTTCATTGTATTCCAAGTTAAATGTCAGCAAAGAAAGATGTAAGAGAGCTGTGAGGAAGTTTATAGGGGGACAGTTAACAATGATGAAGAAGATGAAAGTCTTCCTCATGAGAAGCAGCTACATAAATGAATTTCCTTTCTGACAAATTATAAATAAAGTACACGTTTTTTTTTCCTGAGTTCTTGAATTGACTTCTAAGTTTAAAAACATATAGTTAAATAATGAAAATAATGGCTATATTTCAAAGGAGTTATTGAAACTATGACAGATATCTGGATCCGTAATCAAATTCAAGAAAGTTTCAATAAATTTATGAGTACTATACGAATATTACACGTGCGTAAGTACGGCTTGCTGTACCTACAGGGAAATAATCCTAGCTATTTGGATTGTTAAAGATCTAACTATTTGATGTTCAAGTTGTGATAAACAGTAATCATTGGATCAGCTGCTTGGGGCCACTGAAAGAAAACAATTCTGACCTGTGGTAGCATTTCTTATATTTATATAAGGTGCCCATGTCTATTTTTACAATGATCCTTGTGTAGATAATAAATCAAATATTAGATATTAAAATTGATGGAATTTCTATTTTGTTTGATGTTAAAAACTTCAGAACAAACTACATGATCTCTCATTGTTTTACTTTTTGATTCTGGAAAGAAATTAGTAACATGTTAAACTTGAAATATCCTTAAAAAGGAGAAAAAAAAAAACAGGGAAATTCAATAGACAGTTTTCAAAAGGAAACTGAGATCACTTTCTAATAAGAAAGAAGTTTCTAAGAAGAAACTTTTCTGTTTTGGAATGTAGTGTCAAAGAATTGTTTCATTTTTGGTGAGTTTGGCCAAACACATATTATAAATGATAAAATAATTAAAACAATTGATATTCAGATATAAGACTTCAAATGGTAAATGAATCAAATATCAAGGAAACAAAGATTATTTTAAAAAATATCTGTGATCTCCTTTCTGGTTACTCATAGTGAGACAGGGGAAAGAGAACTTTAGGCACCTCTGGCAAGGGAAATCTGCGTATAAACATCATGGGGTGGGGGCACAGTGAACAGCAGGAGACTTCAGGAGCCAATGAGAAGGTTTGGGGCTGGGGGAAATTGATGTGGAAGGGAGGTGCTTGGTTTGGGAAGAGGCTGGCTTCTTCCTTGGAGGTCTGGAAACAGGAAAGGGTCATCCTGCAGTATTTTGAATGTGGACTGGGCTGCTTGCTGGAGCAGTGAGTAGACACAAACAGTGTCTGGCAGCTGAGGTTGAATGCTGGGTTGGATAGTTCTCCCATGGGCGTGACTGCTGGCTGGCAGGGCACCACCATTGTGGGAAAACTGTGTGCATGGGAGGAACAGTCTGTGGGTTCTTAGTGCATAGCAGGGGTTGGGTCACCTGTTGAACTTGAGCACCATCCTTGGAGTGAGCTGAGTGGCTCTGGACCTTCTGGGAGAGCCGCTTTGCTGTCAGGAGACACTGTCTGATGGGCCTCATGGGAGTCTGGTAAGAACCTTGGAACTCCGAGGAGAACTGAATGATGGGGAACTGAATGATGATGAAGCAAATAGGCCCTGAATGAGGGCAGAGAAGTCAGCAAGACAAGATCCAACTAGAGAATGGATTCTGACCCCCATCATGTACAATAAATCCAGCATGTGTCCTCTGTCTCATTATGCTGCAATGGCACCTGGCATCCAGCCTATACACACACAGAGAGAGAAAGAGAGAGAAAGAACATTCTTTTACATTTTTGGTGCTTTTTTCAATTTTTTCCCTTGTTTTTTATTTTCTTTTTTCCTCATGTATTGTCACTGTTGTTTTTTACTTAGTTTTTAATCGTATTTTAATTTTTCATTTTTTTGTTTTCTCAGTAGCAAGGGATCCTCCATATTTGTTATGGTTTTTCAGCCCCCTTTATTTGTTCTTACTTAAAAAAAATTTTTTCCCTTCTCTGAGGGCTCGGAAATGGCATTAGTCTGACTGGGGGGCCACAGTATTGATCTCGCTCTAAGAGACCACAAGCTTATAGTCTTGGGTGTCCTTCTAGTTTTGGGCTTTATAGTTTTGGGCTTTAGAAAGAAGTTATTGGAATGTCCCCACTGTGAAATACCACTAATTTCTTTCTGTATTTGGCAGAAGAGGGGTCTTGCTTTTGCCCAGATGGTAGCAACTTCATGGGACCCACCTGAAAGCCTCCTAAAGTCCCAAAGATGTATATGTGGTTAAAGCATTCCACCAAGTACCACCATTTCTCCTGTCACTCTCTTTCTCTATTACTGTCCTTTTTCTCTCCTTTTTAAAAAATTCTTTCCTTCCTCTTCCACTTCTTTTTTTTTTCCTCTTTATCTTTTTCTTTTCTTTCTCCATTCTTGCTCTTTACCCTTATCTTCTTTTTGGCCTTATACCAAAAAGCCACTGCAACACCTAAGTGCTGAGAAAAGGTAATTTAGAGTGAAGAAGATAATGAGAAATGAATAAAAAGGAAAAGAGAATAATAAGAAAACACACATGGGGAGGAAGCAACAGAAAAATTCTGGCAACATGAAAAATCAGCATAGAGCAATCCCCAAAGGATCATGAGATAGCTACTGTAGAGGAGTCCACCTATAAAGAACTAATGGAAATAACAGAAAGTGAATTTAAAATACGGACAACAAAGCAATAAAGGACATTGATAAGAAAGTGGAAAAATAAAAGTTTGAAATGGATGTAAGATATGAAAAATATAGAAAGGCTATGGCAGACCTATAGAGTTGAAGGAGCTGATCAGGGAACTTAAAGATGTAGTGAAGAGTATCAATAACAAATTAGACCATGAAGAAGAAAGAATCAAGAGTTAGAGGATAAAATTCTTATGCCAACCCAGGCAATTAAAGAGGCAGAGAAGAAGAGAAAGTAAAATATTCACTCAGAGAATTATGAGCCTCCCAAAACATTCAAACATATGAATTATAGATATTCCTGAAGGGAAAGAAGAATTTCCCAGAGGAATGGAGGCCCTACTAAAGGATATCATAAATGAAAACTTCCCAAGTATGACCAAAGTTTCTAACACACTCCTTTTAGAAAGATATTGAAGCCCAGGTCATCTCAACTCAAACAGAGCTTCTCTAAGACACATTGTCATGAACCTGTTCAAAATGAAGACAACAGAGAAAATCCTGTAAGCAGTCAGGACTAAGCACTAATTGACCTATAGGGGAAAATCCATTACGGTGACAAGAGACTTTTCAACTGAAACTTTCCAAGCCAGAAGGGAAAGGTCATCGACTTTTAACCTTTGTAAACAAAACAACTTTCAGCTCAGAATTTGTTGTCCAACTAAACTAAGCTTCACAATTGTCGGAAAATTCAAGTCTTTTACTGACATCCAAACATTGAGAAAATTTGACACAAGAAGACCAGCTTTACAGGAAATACTTAGAACTGTTCTCCACACTGAACAACACAACAGGCTACCAGCAAAGTAAACACCCAGAAACTAAAAGACAAACCTTAGTATCCACAATGGCACAAAGAATAAAAGTAAGCAATGGAACTTCACAAACTAAGATGAATAGAACTTCACTACACTTATCTCAATAAATGTTAATGGCTCAAATTCTCCACTAAACAGGCACTGACTGGCCAACTGGATAAAAAAGCCCAAACCATCCATATGCTGTTTCCAGGAAACACACCTAACCTTGAAATATGAAACAAGACTCGGAGTGAAGGAATGGAAAACAGTATTTCAGGAAAATGGAAATGAGAAGACAGGAGGGGTTGCAATATTATTTTCAGAGCAAATGGATTTAAAGTAACTAAAATTAAGAAAGACAAAAATGGTGTCTTCATACTCATCCAGGGAACAATATATCAAGAGAACATTTCAATTCTAAATATTTTTGCATACAACTTAAATTGTCCCAGATTTATGAAACAGACATTGATTGGTCTGAGCAATATGATATCCTATAACACCTTAACGGTTAGAGACTTTAAGACCCATCTGGTTGAACTGGAAAGATCATCTAAACAGAAACTAAACAAATATATAAGGGACTTAAATGCAACCCTAGAAAAAATGGGCTTAATAGACATTTACAGAACACACTGCCCCAAAGCCAAGGAATATACATTCTTCTCATCAGCCCATGGACATACTCCAAAATAGATCCTATTTTAGGTCACAAATTGAACATCAATGAAATTAAAAGTATTGAAATTATACTTTGTATTTTCTCAGACCACAAGGCAATAAATATAGAACTGAACTCTAATAAAAATTTTCATCCCTATACAAGGGCATGGAAACTAAACAGCATATGCTGAATGACAGCTGTGTTAAAGAACAGATAAAGGACAAAATTATTAAATTAATCAAACATAACAATAATAAAGCTACAAGTTATAAAAACCTGTCTGATACTACAAAAGCACTCCTAAGAGGGAAATTTATTTCATTAGATGCCTACATCTAAAAAAGAGAAAAAGAATACATCAGTAAACTAATGATTCATCTTAAGGAATTGGAAAAGAAGAGCAATCTAATCCCAAAACCAGAAGAAAAAAAAAATAACCAAAATTAAATCAGAAATAAATGAAACTGAAAACAGTCATTCACAAAATCAATGAAACAAAAAGTTGGTTCTTTGAGAAGATAAAATCAACAAACTTTTGGCCTGATTAACTAGAAAGAGAAAAGAAAAATATCTTATAACCTCTATCAGTAACAAAAAAGGTAAGATAACAACCAATACCACTGAGATGCAAGAGATTATCTCTGAGTACTACAAGAAACTCTATGCCCAGAAATTTGACAATGTGTAGGAAATAGACCAATACCTGGAATCATACCATTGCCCTAGACTTAACCAGGAAGAAATAAATCTTTTCAACAGAACAATATCAAGCACTGAGATCAAAGAAACTATAAAAAAGCTTTCAACAACAACAACAAAAAGCCTAACATAGTCTATGAAGCAAACATCACCCTGATACCAAAATAAGGAAAGGACCTTCTTAAAAATGAATTTACAATTTTACTTATGAATATTGATGCAAAAATACTTAAAAATATATTAGTCAATTTCCACCAGTGAAAATGGCCTTATAATTAAGGCAGCACAGATAAACAAGCCATTTTAATGTAAACTACTAACACATGCTGATGTTTCTCCAAACTTCTGTGAAAATCTCATACTTTTATATAAATAATTCTTCATGTAAGCCAGTCCATAAACTTTTTCTATAATGAAGTTCTCTTTCATAAATTAAAAAAAAAAAAATCTTAGTCAATAGATTACAGCTACGCATTAAAAAAAAACAACTGTACATCACAATCAAGTAGGCCTCATCCCAGCGTTGCAATGCTGGTATCCATATGCAAATCCATAAATGTAATTCACCATATTAATAGAAACAAAAACAAAGAGCATATGATCTACTCAATATATGCAGAAAAATCATTTGGTAAAATTCAGCATTCTTTTAGCACAAGAATACTTAAGAATATTGTCATAGGTGACACATTTCTTAAAGTGATTGAAGTCATCTATAGCAAACTCACAGCTAACGTCATACTGAATGGAGTAAAACTGAAAGCTTTTCCCCTTAGAACTGGAAGCAGACAAGGATATCCACTATTGCCTCTACTATTCAACACGGTGCTGGGAGTTTGAGCCAATACATTTAGGCAAGAGAAGGAGATGAACATGATCCAAATGGAGGCAGAGGAGTTCAAACTCTTGCTTTTTGGTGATGATATGAATTTATACTTAGAAAATCCTAGAAACTAAACTGCAAGACTTCTGGAAGTGATCAAGAAATACAGTAAAAACTCAGGATTTAAAATCAATGTCCACAAATTAGTAGCCTTTGTATATTCTAATAACAGTCAAGCTAATGCCTCAATGGGATTGCTCATGCCTGCAATCCCAGCACTTTGGGTGGCAGAGGTGGGCAGATCTCCTGAGCTCACAAGTTTGAGACCAGTCTGAGCTAAAGTGAGACCCCATCTCTAAAAATAGCTGGGCATTGTGGTGGGTGTCTGTACTACTACAGCTACTTGGGATGCTGAGGCAAGAGAATCACTGGAGCCCAAGAGTTAGAGGTTGCTGTGAGCTATGACGCCACAGCACTCTACCAGATGACAAAGTAAGCTTCTGTGTCAATAAAAAAAAAAAAAAAGGTAGCTAATCAAACATATAATTCCCTTCATAGTAGCTTCAAAGAAAAAGAAATAACCTAAGAATATCTCTAACAAAAGAGAAGAAGGATCTATACAAAGAGAATTATGAAACCCTAAGGAAAGAAATAGCAAAAGACATTAACAAATGGAAAAATATATCCTGCTCTTGGCTGGGAAAATCAACATTGTTAAAATATCTTTGACTACCCAAAGTAATCCATAGATTCAATGCAATCCCCATAAAAATATCAATATCATACTTTGAAGAACTGGAAAAGATTGTTCTTCATTTTGTATGGAACCAGAAAAAAATCCACATAGCCAAGGACATTTTTAGTAATAAAAACAAAGCAGGAGGCATCAATCTACTAGACTTCGGGTAGATTACAAGTCCACAGTGATCAAAACTTTATGGTATTGGCACAAAAATAGACACATAGATATATGGAACCAAATAGAAAACCAAGAGATGAAACAAGTCTCTTCTTGCCATCTGATCTTTGATAATTCAAATTATAGCATACACTGGGGAAAAGAGTCCCTATTCAATAAATGGTGCCAGAAGAACTGGATAATCATATTTAAAGACTGAAATTGGATGCATGCTTTTCACTCCTTACAAAAATTAGTTCAAGATGGATAACAGATTCAAATCAAAGGTGTGACACAATAAAAGTCCTAGAAGAAAGTGTGGGAAAAACTCTTGAGGATGTCAGCCTAGGGAAAGATTTTATGAAGAACAATTCCATGGCAATTGCAACAACAACAAAAATATACCAATGGGACTTAATTTAATTGAAAAACATCTGCACATCTAAGGG
>CAUYRH010178942.1:0-19110 GCA_963574655.1 Perodicticus potto
TTTTTTTTTTTTTTGAGGCAGAGCCTCAAGCTGTCACCCTGGATAGAGGGCCGTGGCATCACAGCTCACAGCAACCTCCAATTCCTGGGCTCAAGTGAGTCTCTTGCCTCTGCCTCCCAAGTAGCTGGGACTACAGGCGCCTGCCACAACGCCCGGCCATTTTTTGGGTTGCAGCCGTCATTATTGTTTGGTGGGCCCTGGCTGGATTTGAACCCACCAGCTCAGGTGTACGTGGCTGGCGCCTTAGCCCACTGAGCCACAGACGCCGAGCCAGAATGATTTATTTTCATCGTCAGTTCCTGGTATCATTTGCAGAGGCAGATGAACACGGTTCTTCCAATAAAATAAGATGTCATGTTCTAAAAGACTCTATTGATGTCTAAGTAAAAGGTAGATTTACTCTAGCTCTATTTTAGGTCTAATGAACCTGCCAGAATAAATACTCGCATATTTGATAGTATAAAAAACTTTTACATATTGAATGTAGTGTTGCCATTTAGTTTATATACAGCAATTCAATTCAAGTAACATTGATTCTCCTAGTTCCTTTCACGTGATAAAAAAATCTACATTACAATGAGCTCAAATCTCCAATTACAGTCTCATGTAATAGTTAAGGGTTTCAGATTATGTTTTCTGAGCATCTGACCACACCCTAAGTTCTACATTGTGTGTATTGTAAGTCTAATGGGTGCATTCATCACTCGATGATTAATCTGCACTTTCAGAAGGCAGTACCATGCCCAGAATCAACAATGTCTTGTTTATAAAATCTCTATAGAGACTTATAAATTAAGTATAGATAATTTAGGATAAAAAAGTAAAGAAATTATCACCTTAATTTAGGATCCAAATAATAAAGCTATTTTAGTGTTGCTTTCTTTTTCTCTTTCTCATCTTTCTCCTCCTCAAATTTTTTTTTTTTTTTTTTTCAGTTTTTGGCCAGGGTGCTGGGTTTGAACCCACCACCTTCAGCATATGGGGTTGGTGCCCTACTCCTTTGAGCCACAGGCACTACCTAATTTTTTTTTTTTTTTTTTTTAGAAAGAATCTAACTCTTTCCCCCTGGGTAGAGTGTGCTGTGGCATCGTAGCTCACAGCAACCTCAAATTCCTGGGCTTGAGCAGTCCTCTTACCTCAGCCTCTGTAGTAGCTGGGACTATAGTTGTGAGTGACTATGCAGGGCTAGTTTTTCGAATTTTAGTAGATATAGGGGCTCATTGTTGCTCTGGCTGGTCTTGAACTCCTGAGTTCAAGCAATCTACCTACTTTGGCCTCCTAGAGTGCTAGTATTACAGACAGTGAGCACACCTGGCCTCCTCAAATAGTCTTAAACTTTAGTTTTTGGAGTTTTTAAGAGAAACTTTCAGCCTAGCTTCACATTTATCCTACCAGAAAAGGCAATATCCTGGTTTTGTTATTGCCTAAAATAAATGTTCTGATCCCAGGAGAAGAACCTGTATTGGACAATATGTGACTAAGGATCATGATTTTAAAAAGCTATGAGTTTATCTCCAGTAAGAAAAAATTAGCCCCTTATTTAATTTTTTTCTAATGGAAATATTACATTTTCAACAGAAATTCTCACAACTTTTAGTCAAGTTAAATTTTTTAATCATTCTTTTTAAATATATATTTTTTAAATGTAATAACAGCCTTTTTTTCTGTTCATAACCTATAAGGTGATGAATGCTTTTAAATATAAAAGCATGTAAATATGTTAATGTAAATATATTGTTTCAATTAATATGCAGAGCATATTATTTTTCCTCCATTTTAAAAAATAAAGCAACTAAAGCTGAAAGAAAACTAAATACCTAGTGTACAGGTGGAAAGAGATGAAACCAGAAATAAAACCTAGTTCCCCAGCTGTCTCTGAAACAATCACCTATAACAAATACACTATGGGGGTAGGGGTCAAACATTTTCCATGTGTATTCAGCTTTAGGATGGATGGCTTCTGTACTTTTAACAGTTTTAACATTGTCAAACACTTTTAAAATTAAGACACATTTTATAATTGATTGCAAAAGTAATTTACCAGTCACCAAGTTCAGACTTAAGTTATGAATTTCAGGTCATTTTCTGCACATAAAGTTGGACATGTGTCACTTGTCTATTAAATGTATTGAATTATTTGCATTGCGGAATCTCATAACATAATTTAAGGTAAAATTGTAATTTAGCTTCTAATTAAAATATCTTTTAAAAGATTACATTAAGAGGTAGCTCTACAGTGAGGAGTTACTGGATTCAATGTGATTGCCTGCCACACTCTAGGCAAAGCAATTAAAGGGTATTGACATTTACCAAACTGATCAGCTTGTAGAAGTTCACATCTAAAAAGTAACTGGGTCATATTTCATGAAAAGTTACTATTGCCACGTTGACTTATCTGCAAAAAGCTGACTTCAGTGGGAAACTAATGTCTCTCAAGGTACTTAATATAATTTTAAAAATGTAGTATGAATTTTCAAAATAAGAAAAAGAGATGGATCTTAGGTTTTCTTTAACATGAATATATACTTGAAAGTATATCTATTCCTGTGAGTTAAGCAGATAAGAACATGAATATAGAATTAAAGGCCCAAGTGTACAAGATAGACCTTTTAGTATAAAATGTTGAGTAAACGTATGTAAGCAGTGTAACCTGGTTCTTTGTACCCTATGGTTCCCCAATAATATAAAAAATAGCACTACTATAATTTATAAACCCCTCTTCTGTGTATATCTCCAAAGGAAATGAAATCAGGATCTTGAAGAGATATCTGAATCTTCATGCTCATTGGCATGTTACTTTCAATAGGCAAGATATGGAAGCAACCCAAAAGTTCATAAGCAGATAAATGGGTAAAGAAAGTGTGTCCTATACAAAGAATGGAATATTATTCAGCCTTTAAACAAAAATAAAGGACTCTAATCCAACTCCAAACAAAAATATTATTGACAGAAACACATGAGAAAAATTTCTAAATCTTTAGAAATTAAAGATCATCTTTAAAAAACTCACATAAAAATAATATCCCAAGTGGGAAATTAGAAAATCGTCCGAACTGAATAAAATGAAAATGAACTATATTAAAATATGCATGAGGCAGCTAAGATTCTTCTTACAGGGAAAATAATATTTAAATAATTATTAAATTATATTTTTTAATTCACAATTAAATTTATTTTTATGATTTGAACTAGAAAAGAAAAATGAAGAAACATCTCAAATCAGTAATCTGTGCCTCTATATAAAAAAACTACATATGAATATAAATAATATTGAAAAAAAATTAAGAAGAGCAAAATTAAATGAAAGTAACCAGAAGGAAAAAAAAAGAATAAAGGCAGAAGTCAATGAAATAAAAAGGAGAAATATAATCAAGTACACTAAATGCAATCATTGCATATGTTAGCCTAAATAATTTGCTAACATTTCCTTTCTGGACTAGAAAATTTCTACCTTAGTTTATACATTTTAACTTTAAATAAATCCTCAAGTCATTAAAATGCTATTGGTGCTCATAAGAATTTGACTCTAATACATCTCTGTTTCACCTCACACGTTTTATACAACCATATGTGTCAAAGAAATTACTGATCTTATAACATAAAGGTGGGATTATATAACTTGCCTTTTCATGGGTTGGAAAATCTAAGAGATACTCTATTCTCCTACTGCAAAAATGATATTTTTCACATATATGATTTGAGGGAAAAATTTCTTTCTTTCTTTCTTTCTTTCTTTTTTTGTAGAGACAGAGTCTCACTTTTATCACCGATTCTCTTGCCTCAGCCTCCCGAGTAGCTGGGACTACAGGCACCCACCACAACACTGGCCATTTTTCTGTTTTGCAGTTCGGCTGAGGCTGGGTTTGAACCCACCACCTTCGGTATATGGGGCTGGCGCCCTACTCCATGAGCCACAGGCACCACCCTTGAGGGTAAAATTTAAATAGCATAAAGTACTGAAGAATTGCTAAAATTTACTTCTTTATAAAACACATACCGAGACTTTATTATAAGTCATAGGTTTTCTTTTTTCATATTTTGGATTTTTTTTTTTATTAAATCATAGCTGTGTACATTAATGCAATCATGGGGTACAGTATGCTAGTTTTATATACAATTTAAAATGTTTTCATCAAACTGGTTAACATAGCCTTCACGGCATTTTCTTTGTTATTGTGTTAAGACATTTATATTCTACAACTAATAAAGTTCACATAAGTCATAGTTTTGAGGTTCAGTTGATGCTTCCTGTACTGTCCAGTCCCTTTGCAGAGAATGCACTCCACTCCTCTCTTTGCTTCTGCGGAATTCCTCATCTTTAAAATTCGCTCATATGCAATTTCTTGTATGTTTTCTGAAATAGGCACATTGACCTGACAGCTCAACTAATTAGCCATATCCCACGTACCTCCTTTGCCTTTGGGAAATCATTTCATCACCATGTACTTCCACCAATATGTGGTCCCACTGGGAATGTCACAGCCTCTCATCACCCTGATCCAACTAGCTTGTTCAGAGGAGGGCATGTGATCCAACTGGAATGTTTTCAAAGAAATTTTTGAACTGGAGCTAATAGCTTTATTATATTTTGCCCAAACTAAATTGCTGTAATTAATTATAGATTAAAAGAATACATTTTTTTAAAATTTTGGATTAATATGCGGGTATAGATGACTAGGTTACATTGTTTGAATTTGTAAGGTAAAACAGAGTTGAATTAGAGTCCTTCACCCAAGAAGGGTGCCATATGTCCCTGTACTGTATCCATTAGGTAGGAACTTTCCCAGCCTTCCCCACCCCTCTTTGTGAATTTAATGTGTTTTTCTCTTGTGTGGGCCTATAGTTATTGATCTAGTTTCAACACAGTATTGAATACATGGGATGCTTGCTTTTCTATTCTTGAGACATTTTCCTTAGGAGAATGTTCCCCCCCAACCCCCCAGCTCGGCGCCTGTGGCTCAACAGGCTAAGGCGCCAGCCACGTACACCTGAGCTGGCAGGTTCAAATCCAGCCCGGGTCCACCAAACAACAATGACGGCTGCAACCAAAAAATGGTCGGGCATTGTGGTGGGTGCCTGTAGTCCCAGCTACTTGGTAGGCAGAGGCAGGAGACTCGGTTGTGCCCAGTAATTGGATGTTGCTGGGAGCTGAGATTCCACAGCTATCTATCCAGGGTGACATCTTTAGGCTCTGTCTCAAAAAAAAAAAAAAAAAAAAAGAGAATGTTCCCCAAATCCATCCAGGTAAATACAAAAGATGTAAAATCTCCATCTTTTTAAGACTAAATAGAATTCCATGGTATACATATACCACCATTTATTAATCCATTCATTGGTTGAATGATACTTGGATTATTTCCACATCTTTGTGATTGTGAATTGAGCTGCTGTGAATATTTGAATTCAAATGTTTTAATATAAAATGACTATTTTTTTCTTTTGGGTAGATAAATATCTAAAAGAATACAATTTTTAATGGAAGTGTGCTTTAAAAACTGTGGTGTGGAATCACAAAGTAGTTTCAGAAGTGAATTTTACTTTGTAGTTCTTGGTAACAAGAAAGACTAGCATGCACAGAAAGATGTAAATTAGATAGTTGGGAATAGTGATAATTGTATAGGTGGAATGAGTGAACTCTCTCTTTTTTTCAACCTTCTGAACTTAAAAAAACCCAAAAGAAAGCAGTAAAATAAATTTATGTTATTGTATGTTAGGGGTGAATTTCTGATGTTATCACTACCTGTTACATGACATTGAACAAGTCATTTCACTTCTCAACCTTATTTTCTCATCTGTAAAAGTAACTATTAACTCTATAGAGTGCTTTTGAAAATCAATGAAGATAATGTGAGTAAAACATTATACATCCTCTTCCCATCTTTGATAATCAAGTAGATCACAGTCCCATTATTTACTAGGCCCTTACCAGGTTAATTTGAAAGAAAGTAGTGAAGAGTAGGTTTCCTGAACTGGAAGTTATTAATGATATAATTTGCTGTGGTGCTCATGTAGGCCGTGATGGGTATAAAGTGATGTTAATGTAACCACCAGCAACTTGTCTATCCTGAGTGCAATCACCTCCTCAAGTGATAGTATATGTGATTCATTTCCTTTCCTTTTCCCTCGTTGTTTTTCCACCCTGCCAGGTACTTAAACCAAACCTTAAACATACTGATGGAACAGTGCTGTGCTGACAGTATCACCTGTGTTTTCTGCACTGACCTTTTATGCTATCATTTCTTTCTCTTTTACACACTAACTACATTTTGTTATATCCCAATTCAGTCCATTACACAAGTCAAAGAAGAAAGTGTAGCTCTTCTCTAATCACCTATTCCATTGAGATAGGATAGAGATATTTCACAATAGTGATAAGGAATTTCATTGTACTTACTGTTAATGCCAGCACATACTGTATATTCCTCATTAAGAAGCCGTAGAAGCTATTAACTCTATAGACTGGTTTTGAATATCAATGAAAATAACATGGATAAAACATTATACATCCTCCTTACATCTTTGACAACTAGCTAGCAGAGAGCTAGGTGTTAGTAATTGAGAAAGGTTAAATAATACATCATACAAAAGAATTTCACTTTGCCTTTCTAAATAATGGACATGACATCTATCTATTAATGCAAACCCAAGTTGAAAATTATCAAATTTCCTTTTCTACAAGGCTATGTGACATATGTAAAGGATGCAACTGGAGAAGATAATATTTATGTTGAGCAATAAGCTCTAATATCCAGTCCATAAAATTGTGAAGAATCTTTCCATCACTCCTAGTCTTCAATCTTCAAAGTAATTTTGTAAAATCATATTATTTGATTCATTAGTGTTTCAAATTATGCTGTAAAGATTTTGTTATATAGTGTGCTTGATACTTCCAGACTAAAAAAAGATAGAACAAATGATTAAATTTCTTTAAGAAGGATAAAACATAGTGTGTGGCTAACTGTGAAAAATAATATTTTGGAGTCTACAGGGTAAAGTCTAATATTGATTATGTGGGTATATGTATGCTCTTTGTAGGGATTCTTAAGTAAGTTCTTTTTATTTAGTTTTAGTAAGCCAACATTAAGTTCAATTGTATATAATAGAAAGGTAAATTGTCATCAAATTAATATTGGGCATACAGAATGGCTATCCTAAATAAATGTGCAGATTCCTCACAAAATATGTTAATAGTCTTGTCCATTGTTTCATATTATTTTGATATAAGCTTTCTAATCATAAGAACTATACAGTTACTATTACATATATATGTGCATATTTTCTCTCTCTCATGACCATATCATTAACTATTCATGGATAATGACTGTTAAATTGAATTAATCTTGAATTAGTCTATATTTAAGTTTGCATATTTAACATATTCCAAAAAAATTCCTGTATAATTTAAATTATTTTTGTTATTGATGTTATATTTATCCAAAGGCAAAATAAATCTTTGCAAGATTCTGTTTGTATGTAAAAGTATCTCTAGAACACCATTTAGTTTCTCATACATTTTAGTTAATAGACTTTAAAACTATTTTAATAAGAAAACATTACTTGATTGCTATAGAAAATTCAGAAAGAACAGAAAAATATAAAGAGAAAAGATAATTTTTAATTTTAAAATTCAGAAAAAATACTAACATTTTTCTTTACTTCTTTTAGCCTCTTATACACACACTCACACATACACACACATACACACACCATAAAGGATACTAGTCCACAAAACCATTATGCTGCTCTATGTTGGAGGAAAATGTCTCATATGGTGTTACGTGATAAGGAAAATGAGTATTTTGGACATGGGCTTGGCAAAAACAAGGTGAATCTGGCTAGAATATTCTAACACCCGGTAGGGTTAGTCCTACTTGTTCTTGTTACTTTTTCTTTCTCTTTATCTCTCAGTTACTAGGATTTCCTAATAAAACCCTGCTGATCATTTTATTGAGAATATTAAAATTCATATGCAACAAATACATTACTGTATATGTAATAAGAACACCCATATAAGCCATGTAAGTTCAATAGCTTTGTAGTTTGAGATATAGACTTGTTTTCTTGTTTACCATGTGGATCCCTAGTACCTAGTGCATGGTCAAGCATTTATTGAACATTCTTAAGAATCTTCAAATTTTTATTGAAATATACTCTTTATTTTTCCTTTGGTATTACTTAGGTGATCAAGTAAAGAACAAAGCCTTCAGTTGTTCCTCTAGGGTTGAACATTTTCTACGTCTTCAGAGGAAGAGGGTTAACAGGAGAAAAACAATGATTACATTGTATTTGTCATTACTGGTGATGAATCAAAGTGAACACACACAGGCATGTGCAAGGGCAAGGGGAGGTTAGAGGGAAACTATGTTGAACTGAGGGGGAGGAAATTCTGAAGTGAAAATACGTTAAGGAACAGAGAGTACAGACAAAAATGATCTGACTGAGCCAGAAGAGGACGTTCATTATTCATGTTGGGAGGAACTAGGTTGTAAATAGACCCAACTACATAAGCACAGCATAGCCCTTTATAAAGCAGCTGTCTCTCATCTTTGTCTTCTTACCTTTTCATATCTTCAGAGAAAATGAAAATTGTACTGCAAACTTACATAGTTTATGTTAAAATTTAGAGATATTTCCCTTATAATCAGCAAGTGTAGGCACTATCACCTCTTATAGTGCCTACATAAGAAACAATATACTGGCCTACTACCTATCAAAACACAGTAATAAAAGAAAAAGAAGTACAATATTAAATTAAAGGATTAAAAAACATTAACAATTAATTAGAAATAGCAATAAGATTATAATTGTTCTCAGATAGAATGTCTACACAAATAAAATGCAAATTAATCTGAATCCAAATTATTAAAGTTAATGACAGTGCAGGGAAGTAATTAATATAAAATAAATTATTTTTTAATTATATTTTTATATTCCAGCAACCTCAACTCTAAATGATGAAGGCTCTCCAGAAAGTTTCCAGCCATATAATATAAAAAATACAGAGACATACATGATTAGATAATTTCCAGATAGCTTGCCTATAATTTTAAAAATATAACCTTCCTTGTTGCAATAAAATGGAAAGAAAAATAGGTAACTGTTTAAGACAATTAACTATCATATGTATAACAATTCTTTCCTCACTGATAGGCAAATTTCTAAAATTCAAAGCAAAATCAAAGAATGTTTTCATGGAACTTAAAAGAAAGATCCAATAAGGTATATGGAAATTAAAATTTCCAAGAATGAAAAGCATTCTTTAAGAAGAAAAGGGAAAGATTAACATGCAAGTATTCGGCAGCACCTGTGGCTCAGTGAGTAGAGCGCCGGCCCCATATACCAAGGGTGGCGGGTTCGAACCTGACCCTGGCCAAACTGCAACAAAAAATAACCAGGCATTGTGGTGGGTGCCTGTAGTTCCAGCTACCCAGGAACCTGAGGCAAGAGAATCACATAAGCCCAAGAACTCTCCAGCTGTGAGCTGTGAAGTCATGGTACTCTACTGAGGGCAACAAAGTGAGACTCTGCCTCTAAAAACAAACAAACAAAAGATACAAGTATTTACTCAATCAACCATCAAGATTATTATATTAACAATTCTATGTTGATAAAGGCAATGTGGAGTTTCATGGAGAAAGAAAAATAAAGAATGAAACAAAATAGAGTTTAGGGATAATCGCACATACATATGAAAACTTGACTTATCATTGCAGATTAATAGGAAAAGGATAAACTTTTGAATAATGTTGTCCATATGGTAAAACCAAAGCAAAACCCAAACCAAAAACTTACACAGAAAAACCAGCATCCTCCTTCAGTCTATACACAAAAATTAATTTTTCTTATTATTGTTCCACATAAGAAAAACTATATTTTAAAACCTTAGAAGAAAATGTTTCCCTCAAGTTAGGGCAAAACTATTTTTAAAAAGCATGTCAGTCATAAAGGAAAATATTAATTCATACATTAAAATGAAATACCTTTGTTTATCAAGAGACACCACTCAAAAAGTGAGAAGTCTAGCCATGGGCAAAGAGAGGATATTTGTAAGAAATTTAACAGGAAAGGATCAGCATTTAAAATGTGTAAGTGATACCGCAAACCACCAAGCAAAATAAAAATGACACAAAAGAAAATAGCAAGTATTATAAACAGAAAAGTCACAGAATGAATCTTAATGGCCAAAACCCATTAAAGACACTTTATCCCATTGCAACAGGGAAAATGCAAATCCCAATCAGAGTGATGAATAATTCAACACTTCAACATTTTGTAAAAATTAAGTCATAAATACCTAATATTGCAGAGGACACAGAAGATATGCATAAACAGCAGAGTTGTGAAATGTCACAAACCCTTGGGAAAGAAGTGTAAAATGTCATGGCCTTATCTATGGATGGAAATTATAAGACTTTATTCACCACGTTTACTGCTAGGTATATAATCTAATGAATTCTTGTTATTACCCAAGAAGGTAGGTAAATCAATGTTCATAGCAGCTTTGTTTATAAGAAAAACTATAAACAACCTAATTATCCATCAACAATATCACAGAATACTACTCAGACATGAACAAGGATACAATATTGTCTTTTGCAGCAACTTGGATGTAACTAGAGGCCATTATCCTAAGTGAGGCAACTCAGGAACAGAAAGCTCAATACTGTATGTTCTCATATTAGTGGGACCTATGCTATGGGTATGCAGGATTGTACAGAGTACAATAATAGATACCGGAGACCCCAGAGGTGGAAGGCTAGGAGGGAGGAGAGGAATGAAAAATTACCTGTAGGGTACAGTGCACACTATACAGGTGACAGGTACACTAAAAGCCTAATACTTAACACTGTATACCCTATGTAACAAAACTGCACTTGTAACCCCTAAATCCATTGAAATAAAAATCAAATAATTTAATTAATTAAGAGGAATGGATAAACTGTTTGGAAACAAACAGTTGTGAAAATAAATTAAGTCCTTAAAAATAAACATGGATAATTTAAAAATGTTAAATGATGAACATAAGTTATGGAAGAAAATAGAAAATAGTAAAATAATAGGTGTGCATATATGATACGTGGATGTGAGCACAGGATCACATATTCTCTTGCAAATACCGCTTTTCTCTTGCAACCTTTTTCTTCTGAAGCACTATAATATCTTTCTCAATTTCTTTTTTTGCATACTATACTTATTTTCAATATACATATGTAGTGTACATTAATAATGTTAATTATGTAATAATATATAAAATATTAATAATAAATATTAAGCATATGAAGGGTAGGATGTATGGAAATGATTGATTAAATCCTTCAGAATTTGGGGCAGCAAGAGGTTTGATTCAGGGAATTGTACTCTACAGGTGATTCAACTCTGTGGGTGTCATTTTAGTTCTCAAGCTAGAAAGAGTTTACCAGATATACATTTATTATTTATGATACAATTTGCTTTGTGCTTACCGCTTCCTCACTCTTTTAAGAGTCAACTGCTCTAGTGCAAATAAAATTCTGCTCAAGGCCTGTAACTGTAGTATAGACCTAAGAGTGACAAGACAGGGTCTCTTTTGGGAGGAAATTTTAAGAAATTAAATCATTATAACTGAGTGGTTAATTTGGGTAGCAAAGAAGAGGTTTCTGGCTGAGGATCTTGAGCTGAGAGCTTCACTAAGCAGCATCAGGAGAGCCTGGAAAGAGCAGCAGGTATCCCAGCACTCCGTCTCTAGGAGTTTAGGGATTAGCTGGCAGTTGTTACTGACGATGGCACCTGGGCTTTTGAGAAAACAGCAGAAGCAGAGAGGTGTCTCTGACCTTCCCTCAACCTTGTGTCCTAAGGCAGATGATAAAAACTACGAAGAATTTCTAACCTTCTCCTAAAGAAGGTCATAAGATCCCCATGGGGGAAGGAAAGGCACAGAGTTGCAAAGCAGTCTAGGAACATAAGCAGTCCTTGCTAAGTTTCCCACAATTTATTATGATTTAGATCACATCCCCTTTGTCTGGACTTCCCTGTGACTGTGTACTCATCATAAAAATACACAGCGTTCCTTGCTTTGGGGGAGGTCTTCCTTTCTGAAGGCTCCCATGGTTCATAAAACTTATATTAAAGATATCTTCATGTGTTTCTCTTATTAACCTGTCATTTGTTATGGGGAACTCAGCCATGAATTTAGCAATGGGAAAGAAGGATCTTTCCTTTCACTTATGCTGAGCCATATTACACTTTCATGTTCTTGAGAAAGATTAACTTAGGTTTCTGGGAAGTTTATCTGTAAGCATCATTTTCCACATGTGTTTATATTACTGAATGGCAAAATAAATAAATAAATAAAACACACATCCTCCATTATTTGTTTAGTGAAGTGCAAAAGATCAAAGATCAAATGCATAAAAATGTGGGTTGGGTTATTTCAAGGTTAAAGAAAAGACCATGGTGAGCTTGCTGTGGGGACAAGTGCCAGCTTCAAATACCAGAATAGTGGGATTCTGGTCACTGCAGTTTCAGCCAATCTCATGTTTCAGCATGGATTTAGAGAATCACTGGCCATCTGAGCTGCAAGGGCCCTCATGAAACGCTTTGGCCCAGATGCATTCTATGGGTATGTGGATAGCTAAATCCTTCTGGACAGATGGGACTTTTTTCAAGACTGGTCTCTGAATCTTCTCCAAGTCCTCCAGGTTCCACTTAGCATTATATTGCTTTTCAGATTGAGAAGCTTTTCATTTTGACATAGAGTATTGATTATTTTTTTAAAAAAATCCTTGTCCTCTAATGTGCCATCTAGTCTTCATATAGAGAATTGTGATGGACTTAATTTGATTGATAAAAACTAGGAAATATTGTAATTTATTTTTCTCAATAAATAACAGACCTCAGAAGTTGAATAATTTCAAATTAGGTGAACAAATCATTTGATGGTGGTTGGTAATCGGGCAGCTGCAGGGGGCTAGTTAAGATATAAGGAGGAAGAAATAATGTTTCTTTATGTTTAGAACCAACTCAAACCTTGTGGATTCTTAATTTCAGACAAATGCCAAATGCCTTTTGGAGTTTTGTTTACTTTTGAGCAGACATGACTTCCTGTTTCTCCAAGGGAGAAAAAGGAGCCTTGACTAATTCTAAAATAATCTCCTAAAGCTTTGAGGGACTTTATTTTGGTCTCATGAAACATTCAGTGAGTTAAAGGAATCAGAATCATGAAAATAAATACTAAAATTTGTGTTCAATGGTGTAAACATCACTAGAGCATTGCAAAATTTATGCAAAATTTATACCATTTGAAATATTAATAAAAGGTTCTGAAATGAATGCACATATATGACGTATACATAATTGCACTGCTAACATTAGATTTCTAACTTCCACTACATACCCTTAAACTATCAAATAACATTAGACAACACAGTTTTTCTATAACTTGACCATGAGCTTCATAAAAAATGGCATGTCTGTTTTATTCATCAGTGCATCCCAGCGGTTAGTGTAACACTTATATTATTGTAGCAACTAAGTACCTTTCTCAGTATTATGAAAACCATGGCTATCTTCATCTGTAAAAGAAAAAAAATAAGATTTTCCTTAAAATACATAAGATTCTTTTTAACAAATAGTTGTGAAACAACTGGATATTCACTCACAAAAGAAGGAAGGTTGCCCTCATGTCAAAAATTAAGTCAAAATTTAACAAAAATGCAAAAGTAGGAGCTAAAACAATAAAACTTCTAGAAGAAAGCATAGGTACATACATCTATGGATTTGGATTTGTTTCTCTGATATGATGCTTCAAGAAAATGAAAATCCTACTCACTTTAAAGAACCCCATTAAGAAAGGGAAAGGTCAACCCACAGAATTATATACTTTTAAATGGATGAACTCTATGGCATGGGAATTATATATCAACAAAGCTGTTAAAAATATAAAATAGGGATCAACTTAGAAAAAATGCAGATACTTATATACAGAATATTATAAAATATTCCTAAGAGAATGAAACAAGTTCTAAAACAAATGGAGAATTATATTATGTCCATTGGTTGGAAGACTGAATATTGTTAAGGTGTCGATTAATATATACATTCAAGGAGATTCTAAGAAAAACCTGAGCATGTTTATTTTGTTTTGTATTTGGTAGATAATGGCTGATTCTGAAATATATAGGGCACTGCAAAAGAGCTGGAATTGCCAAAACAATACAGAATAAGGAACCAAATTAAGGGATGAAAATGAGCTGATTTCAGAAATTATTTTGAAGGTATTGTAATCAAGGCAGTATCATATTAACATACAGAGAAAAGTGGTTTTTAACAGAATAGAGCCAGAAATAGACATCCAGATAGACTAACACTATATAAACACTTTATTTTTTAAAGAGTTGCAAAGGCTATTGACTAAAGAAAGCATTGTCTTTTCAACAGTGTTGGAATAATTATATATCAATATAAAAGTGAACTATGATCATTACTTTGCATGCAATATAAAAATTAAATTAAAATTAATTTATCTAAATATAGATTTTAAAATTGCATATAATTAGAAGAAAACACAGGACATGACTCCAGACACTACCTACACACAAAAAAAATTTGATAAATTGCCTTTCATCAAACTTAAGAACTGTTCTTTGAAAGAGGGAAAATATTTAGAAGTCACATAACTGATGACAGACTTGTAACTAAAATACTCTAAACTATGCAACATCTCAAAATGCAATCATTTAAATGTTATAAATGGATAAAATATTTCTTAGTAAAACAATGCCAAAAAATTACATGAAAAAAATGTTCAACATATTATAATTAACCATAAAAGAAATGCGATTTAGAGATATGGTTATATATTGTAAGATACCTGTTAGAATGTCCAAAATTAACAGACTTTCAATTATTGATAAGGATATGAAGCATCGCAAAACCTTCCTCGGCCCTTGCTGGTAGGAGTGTAAGACAGTATATCCAGGGTGCCGAGCTGTCACGCAGTTTCCAGTACAGGTAAAAGGATGCCTGTCTTAGAACACTGCAAAGCTACTCCTAAATACTTACAGAAGATAAATGGTCGTACTTATTTTGAAAAGGCCTTTATCAATGATATTCACAGAATCTTCCTTCAGAATTGCTCCCTAAACCAGAAAAAAACCCTCAAATATCTACAAATATTATCATGTGTAAACAATGGTGGTACATTTTTTCAAAGAAGTTTATACATCACACTAAATATATAATCTACTGCTATATTCAATGGTTTGAATGAATCTCACAGATACACGAGTGAAAAATAAAGCATAAAAGATCAAATATTTAATAATTCCATTTATACGAATTTCAAATGCCAGAAACCCTCATTGAAGGTAGAAAAATAGTATATTATTAACTTTACAGTTGAGTATTGAAAGGGGAAAAACAGTGAGGCCTTTCCAGGTTGTGAAAAGATTTTTATTTTTTAACTGGGTTTCTGGCTGCACATATGCATATACGTGTAAAATGTATCCTGTTGTACACATAAAACTATAAATTTTTATGTATGGTGTACTTAAATGTGTAAGGTGCATTGATGAAAACATAGGCTAGTCTTTGTATTAAAAACTGGCAGTGAGCACTAAAATATCTAAAATTGATGAAGATAAACGCCATAGCTCTCCTGGTTCCCATTTTAATATCATATGACCAAAATCTTCAAAACTTCCCAAAACATTCTTTTAAATATCCAAGAATACACAAGAAAAAATGATGAAAATTTTCAATGTCAACAGTTGGGATAATTAGACAATGAATTTCAAGAGCAGGAGGAAATTTTCATCAGCTTAAGTCAATTACACTGAATTGATAAAAGTAAATTTGTGACTTATCAAAGATCCCATATTCTGAAATAATAAAATCAAGAGCATTTTTTCAAAATCATTATTATCGCTGTAGCCCTATCCATTTGGTTCAAAAATTTAATGATTATTTCTAAAGGAATAATGGATATTTCTAAATGAAAAATTAACTAATGGCATATTTCTTTCAATATTAACAAAATATCTTACAGGCTTAATGTCTATAACCTATATTTTAATTCTAGCCAAATTACTATTAATATGGAATGGCAATAGAAACATAGTTTAAAATATGTGAATCCTCATAAATATGTCATCCACCGATTCACTGTGAAAAAATTATTGTATAAGATACACCATAAAATTGATAGAAGTGTTACAATGAGAAACATATCTTATTATATGGATATACAAAGAAAGGAACTCAAAGAGAGGAACTCAGAGGAAACGTTAAATAAAAAGGACTAGTGGTATACCAGTGTAATAAATGGGCTAAATGGGAAATAGGTCTAACAAAATATTTATCGATAATGTTAAAAAAAAATTGAAAGCCATCCTGAGGATTAGACAGAGATCAGCTGAACACAAGACACAGTCACCTACCCCCACTACACCAAGCAAGCCTCTAGAATCACAGACTGTAGTACTGTACAGATACTTTGCAAAATTGTAGAGGAAAAGCTATAGTCACCAGTCCCAGTTCCTAGGTGAAGGGCTGGTCAACCAGAACCGTAGAAGTTTCCAGTCCAATTTCACCTGACCTGGTCATTTAGCAAAATGCTGAAAAACAACCATGGGGCGGAATCTGTGGAAAAATTCTGGCAACATGAATAAACAGAAGAGTTCAACTCCCACAAGTAATGACAAACCAGCCAATCCAGAGGATCCCATCCACAAACAGATAGCTGAGATGTCTGAAATCGAATTTAGAATTCGGATTGCAAGCAAGATCAACAAAATGGAAGTAAAGATGGAGGTAGAAATTGTAGGATTAATTCAGAAGATGTCTCAAGAATTTAACCAATTCAAAGACAAAATGACCAAAGATTTTGACACATTGAGATAACAAGTTGCAGCCCTCAAAGATCTGAGAAATACAGTAGAAGCCCTCAGTAACGGAATGGAGCAAGCAGAAGAAAGGATTTCTGACATTGAAGACAGAGCTTTTGAATGCTCCCAAATGCTTAAAGAGGAAGAGAAATGGAAGGCAAAAATGGATCATTCTCTCAGAGAGCTCTGGGATAACTCAAAGAAAACCAATATTCGTCTTATAGGGTTATCTGAAAGTGACGGACTGGCTTCACGAGACACAGAGTCCCTTCGTCTTGAGATTATGAAAGAGAATTTTCCAGATATGCCTAGAAACTCTGAAATTCAGATAGCAGACAGAGTCAGAACCCCAGCATGACTCAACCTGAATAAGAAATCACCCAGGCACATCATAGTCAACTTCACTAAAGTTAATATGAAGGCAAAGATTCTGAAAGCAGCCAGATACAAGAAAACCATTGCTTACAAGGGAAGAATATTAGAATAACTGAAGATCTCTCTGCTTAAACCTTTCAAGCTAGAAGGGAGTGGTCATCAACTTTTAACCTCCTAAAACAAAATAACATCCACCCAGGATCCTATATCCAGCCAAACTGAGTTTCATTTATGATGGAGAAATTAAATACTTTAATGACATCCATATGTTTTAGAAATTTGCCATAACTAAACCAGCTCTCCAGGATATTCTCAGACCTATCCTCCATAATGACCAGCGCAAACCTCCACCACAAAAGTAAACTCACTCAGAAACTTTTGAACAAATTCCAAACTCCACAATGGCAAAAGTATCAAAAATACCCACTTCACTTTCAAAGGGCTTATCATTATTTTCAATTAATGTGAATGGTTTAAACTGTTCTCTAAAGAGGCACAGGTTGGCTGACTGGATACAAAACTTAAACCAGACATCTGCTGCATACAACAATCTCATCTTACCTTAAAAGATAAATATAGACTCAAGGTGAAAGGATGGTCATCTATATTCCAGGCAAATGGAAAGCAGAAAAAAGCAGATGTTGCAAACTTATTCACAGATACAATAGGCTTTAAACCAACCAAAGTAAGTAAAGATAAAGATGGACATTTTCTATTAGTTAAAGGTAATATTCAAACGATGAGGTTTCAATTATTAATATTTATGCACCCAACCAGAATGCACCTCAATTTATAAGAGAAACTCTAACAGACATGAGCAATTTGATCTCCTCCAGCTCCATAGTAGTCAGAGATTTTAATACTCCTTTAACAGTGTTGGACATATCCTCCAAAAAGAAGCAAAGCAAAGAAATTTTAGATTTAAACTTAACCATACAACATTTGGATTTAATAGACATCTACAGAAAATTTCATCCCAATAAAACTGAATACACATTCTTGTCATCAGCCCATGGATCATACTCCAAAATACTTAGGTCACAAGTCTAACCTCAGCAAATTTATAAAAACAGAAATTATTCCTTGCATCTTCTCAGACCATCATGGTATAAAAGTTGAACTCAATAACAACAAGAATCTGAATACTCAAACAAAAACATGGAAACTAAACAACCTCATGCTGAAGGACAGGTGGGTCATTGACAAGATTAAACAGGAAATTTCCAAATTTTTGCAACAAATGACAATGAAGACATGAATTACCAGAACCTCTGGGATACTGCAAAGGCAGGCCTTAGAGGGAAAGTAACAACAATACAAGCATTCCTCAAGAGAACCAAAAAAGAGGAAGTTAACAACTTAATGGGACATCTTAAACAACAGGAAAAGGAAGAACATTCCAACCCCAAACCCAGCAGAAGAAAATAAATAACCAAAATTATAGCAGAATTAAATGAAATTGAAAATAAAAAATTTATACAACAGATCAATAAATCAAAAAGTTGTTTTTTTTGAAAAGATCAATAAAATAGATAAACCTTTGGCTAACTTAACCAGGAAAGAAAGAGTAAAATCTCTAAACTCATCAATCAGAAAAGGTAAAGACAAAATACCAACAGACTCCTCAGAAATTCAAAAAATCCTTAATGAATATTACAAGAAACTTTACTCTCAGAAATATGAAAATATAAAGGAAATCGACCAATACTTGGCAGCATGCCACCTTCCAAGACTTAGCCAGAATGAAGTGGAAATGTTGAACAAGTTCTGAAATAGCATCAACTATACAAAATCTTCCTAAAAAGAAAAGCCCTGGACCAGATGGCATCACGTCAGAATTCTACCAAACCTTTAAAGAAGAACTAGTACCTAT
>CAUYRH010178945.1:0-20118 GCA_963574655.1 Perodicticus potto
CACCAGGAAGGTGAGATCTTCACTACAGAAAAAGAGAAATATGAGATAACAGAACAGCGCAAGGTTGATCAAAAAGCCGTGGACTCGCAAATTTTACCAAAAATCAAGGCTATTCCTCAGCTCCAGGGCTACCTGCGATGCATGTTTGCCCTGACAAATGGAGCTTACCCTCACAAAATGGTGTTTTAAATTTCTTAAAAAGAACCTAATTAAATGGCTAATAGATTTAAAAATAAATAAATAAAAAAAAAAAAAAAAATAAATTGTAGAAGAAAAAGACAACAAATTAACAGTTATTATTGAGCACTATTTATTGAGGTGCTATAACATGAAATTCATGGGAGTTTATAGATTAGTTGGGGAGGCATATATATCAAGAATTGACTTGATAATTACTTGGAGATGGAGAGATGAAAATCGAAATAGTTGGCAATATCTCCAAAGGTGGGTGGTTGGGGATTGTTAAAAAAGAATAAATTCAAGGCTGCACACAGTGACACACCCTGTAATCCTAGCATTCTGGGAGGCTGAGGCAGGAAGATCACTTGAATTCAGAAGTTTGAGATCAGCCTGAGGAAGAGTGAGACCCTGTCTCTACTAAAAATTGGGCTTTGGGCATTGTGGTAGGCACCTGTAGTCCCAGCTACTCAGGAGGCTGAGGCAGGAGAATTGCTTGAACCCAGGAGTTCAAGGTTGCTGTGAGCTCGACTGACACCATGGCACTCTAGCCAGGGCAACAGAGTGAGACTCTGTCTCAAAAAAAAAAAATAAATAAAATAAATTCAGATTCTGGGATGGACACGAAGAAAACTAGAGATTAAACAGGCAAGAATGAGTAAGCTCTGTGGGGGCAGTGAGACTAGCTCAAAGGGTATGTGTGGGACAGCACTTGTGGATAAGTGGGGTGGGGCTAAATGGTGGAGGATTTTAAAATAACCAGGCAAAGGAATGTGTCATTGATTTAGCAGATAGTAGTAAACCCTTAAAATTTTTTAAATGACATTATTATCATTTTTTTTTAATGGAGGAATGGGGCACTGTTTTAGGTAGGTTGGTCCAGAAGGGGATGTAAGATAGAGGTCAAGAATTGATTCAATTCTCATAGGGCTTCCCAGGAAAGGAGAGAAGTAGATCTTTGAACCAAACCCCCTGCACCCAGACTGAGGTGTATTTCACAACCTTTCTGATTGAAATCCACTAAGAGAAAATGCAGTGGACCTAAGATCCTGTGAGATCTTGCCCAAGTTCAGGCTGGCCCACTAACCTTTTGTGCTAATGGCATGACATTTCCACGTTGGTTCTGGTTTGAGTTGGCACTCTCCCCAGCTTGCCTCACTGTGGTGCTGTGTTTCCAAAGCTTCCAAGATACAGGCAGGGCTGCAATTTCAGTTTTCTCATTTTTACAAAAGGTCAAGTTTTCTAAAGCAATTGCTTTTAATTGACTGGAGTTTGTCTATGTTGATGAAGGTGCATGAAAACTGGGGGACACTGCAGTTGACCATCATGGCCTTCTCCCCACCCCCACCCCCATCTCCATTCCCCTAGAGCTAAGCCTCATCAAGACCTAGTACTTTCTCTTCATTTAGTGCTTTCCCACAGCAACCGAAAATTACCTGTGACTCACACAAGTGGTTCAAGCTGCTCCAGCCCAGACAGGAATGTTGAGCTTTGCCAGTTGACGTTTTGGGGTCATAGGAAAGAGAACAAGCAGGAAGTGTCCTGCGGGCTAGAGTCAGGGAAGATGCACAGACACCCCGTGAACATTCCAGAGTGCAGGGCTGGAGGATGGCATGTGAGGCGCCATCAGGCTGATTTCCCTGTGGTCAGAGGGTGATTGCATTTTTACCCTCCTTTCCCTGCCCAAACTCTCCTGACACTGGAATTTCATCAAATGGCTACCGTGTTTGGTTTTCAACCAGGACAAACAAAGAAAAGAGATTTGTTTTCCTGTCTGCTTTTGCTGAATGGAATCTCTGATTCTACTCACCAGTCGTGCCTTAGACACCCTGAGGCTGGTTAGGACTTTAAACCCTGAGCACACAGGACTCCCAGCTTTCCTGGATCCTTTTCCATATCCAGAGGCTGCTCAATTCAAACTTCATCTTCCTCTGTCCCACAGTGTCCCTTCAATTTGTGATTGATTCTGCATGCAACTCCCTGCTAATAATAGTCCACCCACAGATTGCTATTTCAGCTGAACCTCTCCAAAACTTGAGCATCCTTTCCAAATACCCCGGGCTTCCTCACAATACGGTTATACTCTCAACTGTATGCCTTTCTGGAATAATTCCGAAGTGGTTTAAAAAAAAATCTCTGATTTCCAGGGGCACGCAGCAAGCCCAGGCCCCTATGGAGCGTTGTAGAAATGTGGAGTGCTACCCTGTTTGCTCCTAACCCTAGCCTTCCAAGAGTTTCAGATAAAGTGTCCTGGAACCCTTTTGTGCTGTGTTTTATTTCTGTTTTTCATCTTCTTTCTCCCCTAACTGAAAATGGAGTGAGGAGCAAGAAAGGGGATTGTGAATCTGAGTGATTAAACAACACACACACACTCACACACACACACTCACACTCACACACGGTCTTTGAATTCTCCACTTCTGATCTTGGGTTAGAAGTGGAGACAACTCTCAGGTGAGTAAGTCCACAGATGCCCAAGCATGTCCAAAACATTCCCCAAGTGTCATTAGAGACTGCCCAGCAGAGGCGTGGGGGATGGACTTCCGTTTTGGTTTTCTTTCAGGACGTTGTCCGGAGAGCATCCTGTTCTGTTACATACATACCCACTGCTGTCTCCAAATTGCTGGGTGGAGTATAACACGCAAGTGCCTGGCGTTGGGCTGGAAGTAGAAAATGCGCTGGGAGCCCCAGTCACAAGGCTATGACAGGGGCTCCGGCTGATCTTCCCCCACAAGCCTTCCTGCTGTTTCTGGCCTTTCCTTTTTCCCCATCCAGATCCTGAGGGCTGAACTCAGCGCCAGTTAAGGCATTTAAAAATGTTTCAGATGTACCCTTGAGTCTTGCACGTGTTTGGGAGGCAGCCCCTAAGGTGGACCTTCCTCTTCTCACATAAACCCAGGCCCTTAGAAGGGCCTGGAGGAGGGCGCAGCCGAGCTGGGCCCCTGGGGAGGAGACTGTGGCCCCAGCCAGTGAGAAGGGATGGTGGGAAGCCTGCGCCCCTTGGGGAGTCACGTTTTGCAGGCTATATTTAGAAGCCATTTTCCTGCGTATTGAAAGTAGTGGCCCACTCTGGCTATAATTATGACTGAAGAGTCACTTTCTTTCAAACTCTATTTTCAGGTGTTTACCACTTTCTTTAAAAAGGAAAAAAAAAAATTGCCTGAGAAGCAGGCAGTCCCCAGTGCATTCTTAGTCTCCTGGGGAAGGTACCTCGGAGTGGTTTGGTAAAATTCCATTCTGCTTGACAGAAGCCGAGGTGGGGCTTTGGGGGCAGCAGCGACTGAAGATTCTCATTTTCATTGCCCAGACTGTGCGGTCCCAAGTAGGATGGAGATCATGACAGTACCTACCTCAAAGGGTTGTTGTGAGGAGTAAATAAGCAAATACATGAAAAGCGTGGATGTCGAAGAGGAGCAGGAATAAATAAATGAGCACGACTGTCGCTACGATTTTCGCTTTCCCTGTCTGTGAGATGAGGAGACGCTGTCAACTCCTTCTGCACCGGCGGCAGGAAGGGTATCCACTGTCTGCCAGACACTCCCTCTAAGTGATGCTGTGAGGAGAGACCCGGCTCTACCCTCTGGGAGGGGAGGAGAGACTCTCCTGCTCAGACAGTATGCAAAAAGGGAAACCTGTACACCATTCTCCCTTGCGGAAAGGTGTCATGACACAGAGGCCTGTCAGAGGCTCTGGGATGCATGGCCACTTCTCCACCCGTGGCAGTGTCTCTGGTCAACCCGGGGATCAAATGAAACTGTGGAGAGATCATGTGGGCTCTGACACACTCAGCCTTGATCTCTGGCTGCCAGCTCCCTCGCTTAGCCACCAGCCTCTCCCTGGGGCCAATCTCTTTTCCCAGGCCTCCTGTCTGGCATAGGGTGCGGCAGAGGTGCTGGGGCAGCAGGCGGGACTTGGCCCTGCTGCTTGTGAATTTGGCAAGGGTCTCTCCAGCAGCTGATGGGCTCCTGTCCCTGGGCCCAAAGTCTGTCCCGGGGGATTCTGGCTCCAACTATGCCCTGTCTTCCTGGCCCACAGTCAGGGTCCAGGCTCTGGGCACACTGGTGCCATCCTCAGTGTGTATATGGAGTACTGTGGCCATACCCATCAAATCTGCCCCTGCTCTCTCTTTTTTTTTTTTTGTAGAGACAGAGCTGGGACTATAGGCGCCCACCACAACGCCTGGCTATTTTTCTGTTTTCGCAGTTCAGCCGAGGCCAGGTTTGAACCCGCCACCTTCAGTATATGGGGCCGGCGCCCTACTCGTTGAGCCACAGGCGCTGCCCATGCCCCTGCCTCTCTTGAACTTCCAATCTATTCTTGGCTTTTATAATCAGAATCCTGCTTGCTTTGCTTTGTCTATCCCAATTCTACCCAAATCTGTCCAGGTCTACCTCTACCTCACCTCCTTCATGAAGCCTTCCCTGACTGCTCAGCTCACACCAGTCTCACTGTCGTAAGTTTCCTAGTTATCTGTTCCATTCATTTAGAAATTAGAATTGTACTTACTTACATTCTCAAAAAATATTTGAGCACATGTTTGATTGTAAGGCACTGGAGGTGGGTGTTTGGGGAGCTGTTTAAATAAAGGGTAGGATCTTCTATCAAAAAGCTTAAAATCTGGGCAGCACCTGTGGCTCAGTACGTAGGGCGCCGGCCCAGTATACTGAGGGTGGTGGGTTCAATCGCGGCCCCAGCCAAACTGCAACAATAACAAAAAGAAAATAGCTGGGCATTGTGGCAGGCGCTGTAGTCCCAGCTACTTAGGAGGCTGAGGCAAGAGAATAGCCTAAGCCCAGGAGCTGGAGGTTGCTGTGAGCTGTGACACCACAGCACTCTACTGAGGACAATAAAGTGAGACTCTGTCTCTTAAACAAAAAACAAAACAAAACCAAAAAAAGCTTAAAATTTACAGGCTTGAAAAAAATTTTAAAGGGATGGGCTAGGAAATTCTCTATTGTCATATGTTGCTTTTTAGTTGAGATGTTATTATTTAACTCAATGGGCACTTACCATGGGCCCCTACTTTATCGATCATTTTGTACAACATATTGACAGTACTCCATATTATTATTATTACAACATATTGACAGTACCCCATGTTATTATTACTACTACTATTATCATTCCTACTTTAGAGATAGGATACTAAGGTGCAGGGAGGTTAAGTAATTGCTCAGTGTTGGCTAGGGAGGAAGCCAGTGTGTGAACCAGGCACCCTGACCCCAGGGTTTATATTCCTGCCTATAGTCTGTTTCACCTGTCTTTCATGTTTTTTGTACAACTAGAGTGAAACTCTTGGAAGGCACACACATTGTCCCCTCCTTCCTGGAGGCCCCTACAATGCATCATTGCCTTGGTAGGTGGGAGGCCCTGGGAGGTGGGAGGTGGGAGGTACTCGGTATTCAGGGACATCTTGCTAAGCAGGCTCTGCGGCAGAGAGAAGAAGGCGTTGTGGTGTCCAGCTGTTTTTCTTTTCTGTGTCACATCAGAAGAATAAGAGTTGTCTTGGGCCACACATTAAATACACAAACACTAACAAAATCTGATTAGTAAAATAATCTATGCAAACTTTGCATCACATCTGACACCACGGATCAGCAAAAAAAGTCCTTGCAAACTCAGCATGCAGGCCTATGAGGCGGGAGGTTGGACACCCCTGCAAGGAACAACTATTTTCTCCTATCCCAGCCCTTGCTTGCAGTCTCTATGAATTTATCGAATCAGGATAATTTATATAAATAGAATCATAAACTACACGATGTGACCTTTGTGTTTGGCATCTTTCATAAACAATGTTTTTTTTTTGTAGAGACAAAGTCTCACTTTATCACCCTCGGTAGAGTGCGTGGCATCACACAGCTCACAGCAACCTCCAACTCCTGGGCTTAGGCGATTCTCTTGCCTCAGCCTCCCGAGTAGCTGGGACTACAGGCACCTGCCACAACGCCGGGCTATTTTTCTGTTTTGCAGTTTGGCCAAAGCCAGGTTTGAACCCGCCACCTTCGGTATATGGGGCCAGCACCCTACTCGATGAGCCACAGGCACCGCCCCATAAATAATGTTTTTGAGAATCATCACGTGGTAGCATTTATCACCCTAACTTGTCCAAGATTTCTAAGTTATGGGCAGTAGAATTGGGAAAGAGAAGAGGAGCCCAGGGCCCAGGTACTGCTCTGCACTAATGCTTAGCTCACACTGCCTCCTTGCTAACCTGGCTCCTTCTCTAGGCCCAGGTCAATGTAACCACAAAAGCAGCCAGCTAGACTTTAGGAGAGTTCTAAGGTGGACGCAGGCCCATTAGGAATAGGCCCGGAGGCCTAGTGACTTCAGATGAATGCTTACCAGGACTCCTGAGCCCAAAACACTGCTTAGACCAGGGACTTGATGTCCTATCTTAAGGACAGACTCATCCCATTCCTCATTATTTCCCATTATATCTGGCAAATTATAGTGATTATACTTCTGAGAACGGGAAGCACTTCAAGCAGGAAAATATCAGTTCTCATTTAAAGGGACAGATTCTCCTAAATTTAATGAAAATCTTACAGTCTAATCTCTCATCTACCATGTTATTATTTCTCTCATATTCATTGATTCCCTACCTGGTATAGCAACTGTGGCTCCTTGCCCTCCAGCAGTTTATAATCCAATCATAATAAAGGACATGATTCTAAGTCTATACACACATATCTATGATAGGAGTCATAGGATAATAACTATCATATGAACTGTTTAGTAATTGCTTACCCTGTTGCCTTGCGTGCTAATAAGTGTTTTAATAGATTCTATCTCATTTAATCTTTATGGCAAATCAGGATATATAACTATCTGGTTTTACAGATGATGGATCAAGCTCTGAGGCACTACTTTATAGCAGATATATAATTCAGAACTAGCTTCATTTGACCTAAAAGTCTGCTGCTAACAATTACACTGTACTCCTCCCTATGACAGGTCCAGTGAGGACCTTTGAGAAGAGAGGTCAAGGTCACTCTTGGCTTGTTGACCAGAAGCAGCTTGCTGGCCAAGTCTCCTACAGAAGTCCCCTCTTCCAATGCCCACTGCTACCTGCCAGCCTTTCTTTTTCTTCTTTCTTTTTTACTTTTTCTCCAATTCTGCCTCCACAGAACTACCAAACTAATCTCTCTTTTTTTTTTTAGACAGAGCCTCAAGCTGTCCCCCTGGGTAGAGTGCCATGGCATCACAGCTTACAGCAACCTCCACTTCCTAAGCTCAAGTAATTCTCCTCCGCCTCCTAATGGGATTGCAGGATCACACGGGAGGTCTAGGTTGAGTTCTTTGAGGTTTCTCCATACTTCCTTCCAAAAAAGGTTGTAGCTGGGACTACAGGCGCCTGCCACAACACCAGGTTACTTTTTGGTTGCAGCTGTCATTGTTGTTTGGCAGGCCCGGGCTGGATTCGAACCCGTCAGCTCAGGTGTATGTGGCTGGCACCTTACCGCTTGAGCTACAAGTGCCGAGCCCCAAATTAATCTTTTTTTTTTTTTTTTTGTAGAGACAGAGTCTCACTTTACCGTCCTTGGTGGAGTGCTGTGGCGTCACACAGCTCACAGCAACCTCCAACTCCTGGGCTTAGGCGATTCTCTTGCCTCAGCCTCCTGAGTAGCTGGGACTACAGGCGCCCGCCACAACGTCCGGCTATTTTTCTGTTTTTGCAGTTCGGCTGAGGACGGGGTTGAACCCGCCACCTTCAATATATGGGGCCGGCGCCCTACTTGATGAACCACAGGTGCTGCCCCAAATTAATCTTTTTAAGATATAGCTGCGATCATTATGAACTCCTCTGCTCATAAACCCTCAGTGATCCCACTAAAAATCCCAAACTAATCTTAAGTCTGGTATTTAAGGTCCTCCACTGGTAATCCCACGTTGGCTTTCCAAACTTCTGTCTCTCTACTCCCCTTCCCCACACCTTGACAAATACTATGTGCTATTTTGCACAGAGGTCTACACCCACTGCTTCCCAGGCTCTTTGCATGCCATTCCGTCCACCTAGAATGCTTCATTCTCATTTGTCTCTCCAATTCTTACCCATCCTTCAATATCCAACTTAAACGTCACTTGCTACATGATAGGCAGTGACTAAGCTAAAGCAAATATGTATATATACATTTTCTTTTTTTTTTTTTGAGACAGAGTGTCACTAAGTCACCCTCCGTAGAGTGCCATGGCGTCACAGCTCACAGCAACCTCAAACTCTTGGACTATATAAACTTTTTTTTTTTTTTTTTACCATATATGTGGTTTATTTATGTCCTATTTACTCCACTAGACAGCAAGCTCCTCATATACAGGATGGACGTAAGTTTCATGTGCAATTTAAAATAGTTTAACATAGTAAATTGCACATGAATTTTATGTCCTGCCTGCATTTTCCCATATCCTGATATCCTGGTACATCTTTGCATTTCTCCATATCCCCCAGGTCCTACGATCCTAACTCAATTAGAGTGCCATGAATCTTTATTGGGTAAATTTTTTTATTTTTATTTTATTTTATTTATTTGCTTATTTGTGACAGAGTCTCACTATGTTGCCCTCGGAAGAGTGCTGTGGCATCACAGCTCACAGCAACCTCAAACTCTTGGGCTTAAGCAATTGTTTTGCCTCAGCCTCCCAAGTAGTTGGGACTATAGGCGCCCACCACACCACCTGGCTATTTTTTTTATTGTAGTTGCCATTGTTGTTTGGCAGGCCTGGGCTGGGTTTGAACCTACCAGCCCTAGTGTATGTGGCTGGTGCCCTAGCCGCTGAGCTATAGGTGCCAAGCCATTTTTTTAAAAAATTTTTATGTATTTATTTATTTATTTATTATTTTATTTTATTTTATTTTATTTTACATAGAGTCTCATTATGTTGCCCTCAGTAGAGTGCTGTGGCATCACAGCTCACAGCAACCTCAAATTCTTGGACTTAAGCAATTCTCTTGCCTCAGCCTCCTGAGTAGCTGGGACTACAGGCACCCACTACAATGCCTGGCTATTTTCTTGTTGCAGTTGTCATTGTTGTTTAGCTGGCCCTGGCCAGGCTCAAACCTACCAGCCTTGATGCATGTGACTGGAGCCGTAACTACTGTGCTACGGGCGTCAAGCCTATTTATTTATCTTTATTTTATTTTATTTTTGGAGACATAGTCTCACTTTGTCGCCCTTAGTACAGTTCCTTGTTGTCATAGCTCACAGCAACCTCAAATTCTTGGGTTCAAGCGATTCTCTTGCCTCAGCCTCCCAAGTAGCGAGGACTACAGGCATCCACCATAACGCCTAGCTATTTTTAGAGATGGGATCTTACTCTTTTTGTTTTTTTCCTTTGCAGTTTTTTTTTTGGCCGGGGCTGGGTTTGAACCCACCACCTCCGGAATATGGGGCCGGCACCCTACTCCTTTGAGCCACAGGCGCTGCCCTGGGATCTCACTCTTGCTCAGGCTGGTCTCAAACTCCTGAGCTTAGGCAATCCACCCAGCTCAGCCTCCCAGAGTGGTAGGATTGCAGGCATGAACCACCATGCCTCGCCTTGGATAAATTAATTTGTAAAATTGAAGAACAAAATACTTAATCAGAGGGCTTAGAATGTGCAGGGCCTTTCCTGACAACTTTCCTCTGGAATGCTCAGACTTTTACACCTTTACGCAACCTGTAATAATGTCTAGCCGACCTTAGCTTTAGGATCCTAGAAAGTGGAGATAAAATTGAACAGAGCAAGGTAAGATTATAGAGAACAATGAGTCATTTACATAGTACATTGTAGAGGAAAAGGATGGGACACAGAGTTCAGGGTGGGTGTAGAGGAAGGGCTGTAATAGCAACGAATTTTATTCTTTGAAATGTTGCCCAATATCCTGGCATTTGGGGAATTTACCTCCCCTGCCTGGTGCAAATTGTGGCACCACAGCCTTGCCTGGCAGCCTGAACTGTCACTCCACTGGTGAACCTGCTGGTTTTCCCCTGGGCCCCTCCCGGCCTATCACCCTCTCACTCATTCCAGGATGCGTGCTGGATAAGAACTAAATCCAACAGCAGGTGCTCTTGGGCCAACTGAGCTTGGGCTCAAGTTAGTAAATGAAAACTGGGCTTTTAGATTCAGAGTTCAGATGACAAAAAAGTGAAGTTTTGGGTGGATGGGAAGAAACTTTCCCTGATTTGGGCTGCTACATTCAGAAACCCACAGCACTGACAGGCTGTGCTGGCTGCCTCAACGGGAGGATGAGCCCGGAGGAAGGTATCTCCACGGCAGGATCCGGGATCTGAAGGAAAAGGTGAGCTGCAGTGCGGGTGGGAGCTGGGAGACCCTTCCCAGAGAAGGGAGCAGCTCTCCACTTCCAGTCTGCAGTTCACAGCTCCCAGGATAGAATCTTACAGAAATGGCACTGTGTGGAGGGATTCTTAACTCCCAGACAGAGTAGTTCTGAGCCTCCAGGTTGGCCCCCTTTGTCTTGCACCAGCTCCCCAGAGAACCAAAGCTTGAGGTGGTGTCTGCCTTTGCACTGCTCCTCCTACGAGCAGGCAGCCAGTCTTCCAAAATCTGAGAAGCCCAACATAACAGTTTGGGAAACACTTAGAGCTCCCATTACAAACCCCATGGGACTTTCAGAGTTCAGATCTATGGAAAACTAAGAGAAGGTAAATTTAAACTTAATGGAAGCAACCCACACAAGAATAAATAGGATTTCCTAAGATAGGGTCCAGAAGTCCCCAAGGAGGTCCATGTGAATCAGAGGGTGATGAACCTGCTGAAATTGTGTGGAAAATTGTGTGTGTATGTGTGTGGATGGCTGCATTTGGGGCTGGGGGCCCATAACCTTTATTAGGTTCTGAAAAGGTCTAACCTCCTGAAAAGTTAAAACAAAACACATTTTTCTAGAGGATGGAGGTAGGAACTGGGTGTCAGGCAAGTTTGGAGGACATTCCAACTCCTCCCACTTCCCATGTGCTGCAAACGTGTATAGTGGGAAACAATGACAAATGCAGGGAAGTGACGGGTTGCTTTTTAAAAAAGACCTTCAAATGGATGGAATTCTGAGGACTGCCCAGATTTTCTTATATAAGTCGTTTCCCTCTCTCTAGGTAACACTGCTCTTTCTTACCTGTCGCTCTTCTCCCATGGCATCTTCACTGCTACAGGGGTCCTATTCTAGTAGCTGCTGTTTGTTCAGGAAAGGATCGAGGCGAGGAGGAGAGGAGTGCTTGTACGTGAGGGTGGAATTAGGAGCCATGTCCTGAAAACGTCAAGTGTGTCCTTCATATAATCCTGTGGGAGCCAGACTTTTCAAGCCTGAGTACCTCTCTCAAACTTGAAAACCACTTCGGGATATTTCTAAGTACTTGTACTTTTAGTATCTATAATGAAAAACTACATGCTGATCAAAAGCTACAGCGCATTCAATAATCCCAGTATGTACCTTAAAAATCATAGGAGAGGCTCAGTGCCCATATCTCAGTGAGTAGGGCGCCAGCCACATTACATCGAAGCTGGCGGGTTCGAGCCCGGCCTGACCTGCTAAAACAACAATGACAACTCCAACCAAAAAATAGCCAGGCGTTGTGGCAGGCGCCTGTAGTCCCGGCAACTTGGGAGGCTGAGGCAAGAGAATCGCTTAAGTCCAAGAGTTTGAGGTTGCTGTGAGCTGTGACACCACAGCATTCTACCTAAGGTGGCATAGTGAGACTCTGTCTCAAAAAAAAAAAAAAAAATCATAGCAGCATCTCTGTGTTTGAAACACAGCACAGTACCAATGGGTGGGATGTGTAATCTATTTGGTCCATAGGCCACGTTCACTGTGCATCTGGATTCAGGGACCCTCACACTGTAACTGAAGACCCTTCCCCTTCTCAGAAAGTGAGAATCACAGGGCTTGGCGCCTGTAGCTCAGCAGCTAGGGTGCCAGCCACATACACCAGAGCTGGCAGGCTCGAACCTGGCCCAGGCCTGCCAAACAACAAGGACAACTACAACAAAAAAACAGCTGGGTGTTGCGGTGGTCACCTTAGTCCCAGATACTTGGGAGGCTGAGGCAAGAGAATCGCTTAAGCCCAAGAGTTTGCTGTGAGCTGTGATGCCACAGCACTCTACCAAGGGCGACGTAGTGAGACTGTTTCAAAAAAAAAAAAGAGAATCACAGGTCTAATTTATGAGGAAACTGAAATAGGTTTAGATAAAGAAAGTTTCTGGTGAGGTCAAGTGAAGCCAATTCCAGAATCCAGGTCTCTCAGGATGCCCTGGGCCTCTGCACAATGCCCCTGCAGCTGTACAGTGGATGTCCAAGCCCTTCAGACTAGATGAATCCACACTGATTTTTCTCCCACATTCACAAAGAGGTGTCCAAAGGACACCCAAGGCTGGGCGCAGTGGCTCACGCCTGTAATCCTACTACTCTGGGAGGCCAAGGTGAGTGATCACCTGAGCTCAGGAGTTCGAGACCAGCCTGAGCAAGAGTTAGACCCCATCTCTACTAAAAAATTAAAAAAACATCAGCTGGGCATTATGGCAGGTGCCTGCGGTCCCAGCTGCTTGGGAGGCTGAAGCAGGAGGATTGCTTGAGCCCAAGAGTTTAAGGTTGCTATGAGTTATGATGATGCCATGGCACTGAATCCCAGGGCGACAGAGCGGGATAAGACTCTGTGTCAAAAAAAGAAAAATTAAGGCCAGGTGTAAGAGCTCATACCTATAATCCTGGCACTCTGGGAGGCCAAGGCAGGTGGATCAATTGAGCTCAGGTGTTCAAAACCAACCTGAGCACTAGCAAGGCCCTGTCTCTCTTAAAAATAGAAAAACTGGGCTCGGTGCTTGTGGCTCAAGCAGCTAAGGCGCCAGCCACGTACACCTGAGCTGGTGGGTTCAAATCCAGCCCGGGCCCGCCAAACAACAATGACAGCTGCAACCAAAAAATGGCCGGGCATTGTGGCAGGCGCCTATAGTCCCAGCTACTTGGGAGGCGGAGGCAGGAGACTCGCTTGAGCCCAGGAATTGGAGGTTGCTGTGAGCTGTGATGCCACAGCACTCTATCCAGGGTGACAGTTTGAGGCTCTGTCTCAAAAGAAAAAAGAAACACTGAGGCAAGAGGATCGCTTGAGCCCAAGAACTTGAGGTTGCTGTGAACTATAATGCCACAGCACTCTAGTCAGAGTGCCAGAGCAATACTGTCTCAAACAAACAAATTAATTAACTAATTAATTAATTAAAAAAGAAAAAAGGGCACCCAAGACAAGAAAAGACTCTCTAAGTCTTGCCTTATCTGAGAAACAATCAGACAAGAGAATCAATCAACCATACAACACCAGGCCTTGTCAACTGGGACACAAAGCTGTGGCATGGCTGCCATGGGGTGAGAGTGCCCAGCCAGGGGTTAAGTCCTACCTCATTTAGTCCTTACTATAATCATCACTCTCCAAATGAGGAAACTGAAGCTTAGAGAGGTTGATGACAGTGTCATATAGTTACTAAAGGTTTCCAAGGAAGGATTCAAAGCCAAGTTGAAATTGGACCAAGATGGCAACTGCTATGCAAAACTACTTTATGCAAAGTTGACTGGGTTCAAGATTTCAGAGCTTCTGTAGGATGAAGTGATTTTGCTACCCCTTTACTCAAGGAGTCATTCTAAACTCAGCCACAGCTTAACAGTGATATGTGAACACTTCCCTGCCAGGGGATACCTGCAGGACAAAGCTGCCACAACTTCTAGGGGTCCAGGAGGAGTCTGCAGCTAATACCCAGCCCTTGGAGGGTTCTAGCTCACTGCCTATGCACAAAGGAGGCTGGAACAGGTGAGTTCCTATGCTCACTTCCACCTCTACTCAAGCTGTTCTCTGTCCTGAAATGCTCCCTCACCAGCTTGCCTATCAGCTGAAGAATATAGGCCTAGATAAAGATTTCCCTCTCCATGAAGCCCTTCAGAACTGGATGAGTCCACACCAATTTTTCTCATTACTTCTGGAGCATTTTCTCTTTGGTCTCTAACATAGCTTTGGCCTTTTCTCTCTCTCTCTCTCTCTCTTGCAGTTTCTGGCCGGGGCTGGGTTTGAACCCGCCACCTCGGCATATGGGGCCGGTGCTCTACTCCTTTGAGCCACAGGCGCCGCCCAACCTTTTCTCTTTTTTGATGTATTTATTAAAGTCTTATCCCAGCAGGCCTCCTGGAAGCAGGGGCCAAGGCTTAAACATATTCTTTATCCCCTGCCCCAAGTGTCCAGCCTGGGGCTGGACATACCATCAACTTCAAATAAACACTTAACTAAATTCAATTCAGTGGTCCTGACAACAAATTTCCTCCCTCCTGGACCATTCATTCCGGCTGCTGCTCCTCTCAAAAGAAATTGCTGGCCCCCAACTCCCTACCTAATTCTCTGTGAGGCTCCTGACCTTTAAACATGCTGGGATTTGGTTTTGCTACCCTGTCAGAAAGGATCCTTTGTCTGTGGCAGCCCCCATGGGCCTCTGTATGGAACACTAGCAACCAGCATTTCTGTACCTGAGCGTGGCTCTCAGAGAGCTCTAAAAGGCTATTCAAGTCCAAGCAGTGGGTTTAAGGCAAGAGAAGGAGGAGGGTGTTTGCAGGGTTCTTTTCCACTCTTTTCACTTTCTCAAGGGCTCCTGCTAACCAGATGTGTTTGCCTTTTGCTGCCCTGGGAGGTGAAGAGTCTCCTTTTTTCTACAGAGTGAGACAGAACGTCTAGGGTAAGAGGCAATTCAGCTCCTGATCCAACACCACAGTCTCCCCGGAGCCCAATGCTATGGCATGTGACTGAACAGGCCTTCAGGCGACCGTGCTGTCCCACTGACCTTCCCTGATTGGGTCAACCCAGATTGCTAAATCACAGCCTGCTGGGAGTCTTGAGGAAGTTATCCACCTCTCTGAACCTCAGTTTCTTTCTCTATAAAATGGAAGGACACAATTGACCACTAAATCCCTCCTGCACTTACTCTTGTAGTCCTAAAACTCCTCTGGGTTTCCAAACCACACACTACCTTCTTAAAACTACTGCCACATCCCAATATCTCTGCCAACTTCCCATAGGACTTTTTTTGAGACAGGGTCTTGCTCTGTTGCCCAGGCTAGAGTGCAGTGGCCCAATCATAGCTCCCTGCAGACTTAAACTCCTGAGCTCAAGTGATCCTCCCACCTCAGCGTCCCAAGTAGCTGGGACTACAAATGCATCACCATACCTGGCTAATTAAAAAAATTTTTTTTTGTAGAAACATGGTCTTGCTATGTTGCCTAGGCTTGTCTTGAACCCCTAGCCTCAAGAGATCTTTCTGCCTCAGCCTCCCAAAGTTCTGGGACTATAGATGTAAGCTACCATGCCTGGTCTCATAAGATTTTTTAATCACACACTCCAGTGGGACTGGGCCTCGGCCTTGTCCGGCCAGGAGTTCCTACATGTTCTGATAGTCCTATTAAAAGACAGAGCTGCTGCCATGTAGCATCCCAGAAAGCTTCAAAAGGGGGCAATGGGGCCTTTTATGCAGTTTGATATCAATAAATCAGATTCCCCCTAATCACCTTTGGAAAATGCTTTATCCTTTTCAGACTTCCAGAGCACTGTTATTCACTGAATAATGTTAAAAATAATAATAGTATCAGCACATTTTGCCTGTTGTTTATACTTTGTGAAATGATTTACCTCTATTATCTTATTTTAAACCCCTATGACAATGCTATATAGACGATAAGAATTGTTATTTCTATTTTACAGACCAGGTAAACTGACTTGCCTAAGTCACTAAACCAGAATGATAAGGCTAAAAGCTATTGCACTATGTTATAAGCAGAAACCATAGGCACCTAGAAACCAGGAGCAAATGCAAGCTCTTTTTCTTTTTTTTTTTTTTGAGACAGAGCCTCAAGCTGTCACCCTGGGTAGAGTGCTGTGGCATCACAGCTCACAGCAACCTCCTACTCCTGGGCTCAAGCGATTCTCCTGCCTCAGCCTCCCAAGTAGCTGGGACTACAGGTACCCACCACAATGCCCGGCCATTTTTTGGTTGCAGCTGTCATTGTTGTTTGGTGGGTCTGGACTGGATTCGAACCCGCCAGCTCAAGTGTACGTGGCTGGCGTCTTAGCCTGTTGAGCCACAGGCGCCAAGCCGCAAGTTCTTTTTCTTTCTTTCTTTTTTTTTTTTTTTTTGAGATACAGTCTCACTATGTCGCCCTTGGTAAAGTGCCGTGGTGTCACAGCTCACAGCAACCTCAAACTCTTGGGCTTAAGCGATTCTCTTGCCTCAGCCTCCCAAGTAGCTGGGACTACAGGAACCCACCACAATGCCTGGCTATTTTTTTTTTTTTGTTGCAGTTGTCATTGTTGTTTAGCAGGTCCAGGCTGGTGTATGTGGCTGGCACTGAGCCCATGTTCTTTCTTTTCTTTTTTGGAGACAGAATCTCGTTTTGTTGCCCTCAGTACAGTGCCATGGCATGATAACTCTCAGCAACCTCAAACTCTTGGGTTCAAGTGATCCTCTTGCCTCAGCCTCCCAAGTAGCTGGAGCTATAGGTGCCAGCCACAACACCCTATTTTTAGGGTTATTTTTAGAGATAAAATCTCGCTCTAGTTCAGGCTGGTCTCTAGCTCCTGAGCTCAAGTAATTCACCCACCTCGACCTACAAGAGTGCTAGGATTATAGGCATGAGCCACCAAAGCCTGCCTAAATGCATGCTCTTTTAAAAATGTTTACTTTGGGAGGTGCCTATAGCTCAGTGGGTAGGGCACTGGCTACATACACTGGGGCTAGCAGGTTCGAACCCGGCCCAGGCCAGTTAAAACAACAATGACAACTGCAACAACAACACCACCAAAAAATAGCCAAGCATTGTGGCGGGTGCCTATAGTTCCAGCTACTTAGGAGGCTAAGGCAAGAGAATCACTTAAGCCCAAGAGTTTGAGGTTGCTGAGCTGTGACACCATGGCACTCTACCCAGGGTGACAGCTTGAGACTCTGTCTCAAAAAAAAAAAAGTTTACTTTGGCCAGGAGCAGTGGCTTACGCCTATAATCCTAGCACTCTGGGAGGCCAAGGTGGGTGGATTGCTTGAGCTCATGAGTTTGAGACCAGCCTGAGCAAAAGTGAGACCCCCCCCATCTCTACTAAAAATAGAAAAACTGAGGCAAGAGGATCGCTTGAGCCCAAGAGTTTGAGGTTGCTGTGAGCTAGGACATCACGGCACTCTACCCAAAGTGACAGCTTGAGACTCTGTCTCAAATTTAAAAAAAAAAAAAAATGTTTACTTTGCAGTGAGCATTTGAAAAGATGATCTTGGTAATATACAAATTATATGCAAATATCATGCAAACTTGGTTCTGGAGTTTTTGAACCAAGAACCTGGGAGTATTTTACAAAGGAATGCTGCAGTGCTCATTCTATTCCCTCCTGTAAGAGCCAGAGGAAGCAGAGGAGGATAGGAGGAAAAAGATATTGGACCATTCCAGAAAAAGCAGAGGAGGATGTAAGGAAAAAGATACTGGGCCATTCCAGCCTGCATGGTTCTTTCTTCCAATTATGTTTGGGAGAAGGAATAGGAAAGGAGATGGGCTCTTTGACCGGTGAACACCTTGGAGAAGAGGAGCTCTGGGTGTGTGGTGCCTCTTTGTTTCTTTCCTCACCATGCAGGTCTTTTCTGGAGCCAGGGAGACTAAAGGTGCTCTTGGGAAGCAAGGCTGAGTCTCCTTCACATAGCTCAGGTCTCCCAGTTGGGAATGGCAGGATGCAAGTTCACTAGACAGTGTGAGGGAACTCAGTCTCTCTGCATTTCCCCTGGTCTCAGGGGCAGAGTGATTCTTCACTCTAGAGACAGCCTTACTTTGTCACCCTGGGTAGAGTGCTATGGTGTCACAGCTCATAGCAACCCTTAAACTCCTGGGCTCAAGCGATTCTCTTGCTTCCCACGTAGCCCACCACAATCCCCGTCTATTTTTAGAGATGAGGTCTCACCTGGTTCAGACTGGTCTCAAACCTGTAAGCTCCAGCAATCCACCTGCGTTGGCCTCCCGGAGTGCTAGGATTATAGGTGTGAGCCACCACGCCCGGCCCTAGAAAGGAAAACATTTTGGAAATGACAGCCAAGGTAAACTATATAATCACCCTAAACTGAAGGCAAACAAAGTGATCCTTAAGAGGAGAAGCAGGATCTTCTTACCTATAGCATGGGGTCTGGGAAGATCAATCAGGTGAACTCTGGGCCCCTCTTTTGTCACTTTATATACTGTCCTCAAGCCCAATCAGAAAGCACAACTGCCCAGAGGCAGAAAGGTCCTGGATGTGGCCTGAAGAGCAATTTGTTTGGGTCACCCAAGTAAATCTTGCTGATCTGAATCCATGGGGTGACAGTAGGGCTGTAGTGGGCCACTTTGCTCACATTTACCAAATGCCAGACACAATTGTCACATGTCATCCTCACATCTCTGTGAGAAGTTATCTGAACTTAATTCTATAGGTAGCTAAGGTCGCATAGCTAGCAGGGGGCAGGTCAGGAAGGGTGACCCAGCGCCTGCCTGCCAGACCGCACCTGACCAAGGACAGCACAGCCTGCTCAGGGTAGCTGGGTGTGGACAGGCAATGCCCAGAGAAAGAGGAAGTTTTTGCTGGATGGGACCAGAGTGCCAGGGCAACAGCCTAGGCTCTGGGTGAGCAAGGTCTCCGGAGAGCAGGTGACTCTGGGTTGACTTGTGAAGGACAAGCCCATCCCTAGGAGGCAGGGCCCTGACCTCGCTGCCCAACGCTAATTGCCCAATCTCTGTGGCTAAACAAAGAGGCTAAGGTGAGGAAATCAGAACATCCTGGGAGTGAGTACAGAGGACAGGAAACATGTCGACTCCAGCAGGGGCCAGAGCGGGAGCTCTTGGCTGAGTGAACCTTCACTTCGCGACTGCCCTGGGAGCTCAGGGATTCGTGAGAAAATGCACAGGACCAGGCTGAGCCTTTTATCCCCGGAGCTTGAGAGCTTCACAGACATCCCCTAATTACAAGCCCAGGAAGAAAGGGGAGGTAGACTGTTGTGCTGTGGCCAGCACAGTCACCTCATCAGCTGCTGTGGAGACAAGTCTAGAGGCAGAAGGAATGCTTGGCAGTGGGTGTGGAGAGCTGGGTTAGACAGAGGGCTTCTCAGCATGGGACCAGGCCTCTAACCAGGAGAGGAGAAATCCAGGAAGCCTTTACGGGACAAGACGATCTGGCTGCTGCGGGCTCTTCCCCCGGTGTCTCCTTCTATGTCCTTTCAACACACCAGGCTTGCTTAGGCAAGGGACCCAGGACAAGAATGGGGATGACCACACTCTTAATGAAATGGAGGCAATGTGACCAGGTGCAGTGGCTCGTGCCTGTAATCCTAACACTCTAGGAGGCCAAGGCAGGTGGATTGCTTGAGCTCAGGAGTTCGAGACCAGCCTGAGTAAGAGTGAGACCCTGTCTCTACTGAAAATAGAAAAACTTTCTGGGTATTGTGGTAGATACCTGTGGTCCCAGCTACTTGGGAAGCTGAGGTAAGAGGATCACTTGAGCCCAGGAGTTTGAGGTTGCTGTGAGTTATAATGCCAAGGCACTTCAGCCAGGGTGAGACGGGGGAGAGAGAGAGAGAAGGAGAGAAGGAGAGAAAAGAAAGAAAGAGAGAGAGAGGGAGAGAGAGAGGGAAAGGGAGAGAGAGAGAGAGAAAGAGAGAGAGAAATAAAGAAAGAGGAAGGAAGTAAGAAGGCACTTCAGCATGGGTGAGACGGGGGATAGAGAGAGAGAAGGAGAGAAGGAGAGAAAAGAAAGAAAGAGAGAGAGAGAGAGGGAGAGAGAGAGTGAAAGGGAGAGAGAGAGAGAGAAAGAGAGAGAGAAATAAAGAAAGAGAAAGGAAGGAAGGAAGGAAGGAAGGAAGGAAGGAAGGAAGGAAGGAAAGGAGAGAAAGGAAAGAGAGAGAGAGAGAGAGAGAGAGGGAGAGGGAGAGGGAGAGAGA